>WNWK01003004.1:12500-77500 GCA_009830355.1 Cherax destructor
GGTAGAAAGTCTCATTTTCTGTTTATTGGCTTCTTAGTTATCTTTCATTTTTTCTCTGTCTAGTGTGTGTGTGTGTGTGTGTGTGTGTGTGTGTGTGTGTGTGTGTGTGTGTGTGTGTGTGTCAGTGCCTACCTAGTTGTGGCTGCTGGTGTCGAGTCTCGGCTACAAGCCTTGCTTCTCAGTCTTCCTCAACTGTCCACACTCAAGTCCAGGCCTCAGGGGAACTATTATACGAACTGCCAACACTGTTTAGGGAGTTTCTTCCTGCACTTCCTTATCAAAGTCATTACTCTTCATTACCCCCCCCCCCCCCGCTCTTCCTACTCCCTCAACACAAGAGAAACACATAATCTTGTTTTTGAACTTCATTTGAATATTTAGTTACCGATTATGCACCCTTGTTTCTGGCCACTTTCTTTCCACGTCTTTCTTTGCTATAACGAGTGTTTGTAGCACCTCTTCCTACTTTCTTTGCTATAACGAGTGTTTTTAGCACCTCTTCCTACTTTCTTTGCTATAACGAGTGTTTGTAGCACCTCCTCCTACTTTCTTTGCTATAACGAGTGTTTGTAGCACCTCCTCCTACTTTCTTTGCTATAACGAGTGTTTGTAACACCTCTTCCTACTTTCTTTGCTATAACGAGTGTTTGTAGCACCTCCTCCTACTTTCTTTGCTATAACGAGTGTTTGTAGCACCTCTTCCTACTTTCTTTGCTATAACGAGTGTTTGTAGCACCTCTTCCTACTTTCTTTGCTATAACGAGTGTTTGTAGCACCTCCTCCTACTTTCTTTGCTATAACGAGTGTTTGTAACACCTCTTCCTACTTTCTTTGCTATAACGAGTGTTTGTAGCACCTCTTCCTACTTTCTTTGCTATAACGAGTGTTTGTAGCACCTCTCCTACTTTCTTTGCTATAACGAGTGTTTGTAGCACCTCTTCCTACTTTCTTTGCTATAACGAGTGTTTGTAGCACCTCTTCCTACTTTCTTTGCTATAACGAGTGTTCGTAGCACCTCCTCCTACTTTTGTATAACGTTAAAATGTGATCACATAATTCTCAAGGTACAAAGTGGGTCAGTACCGACAAAATGAATGAAAGGACACAAGTGTTTACGCACACTTAGCACGTCTGTAATGAATGCGAATTGATCCTGGGACCTTGGTCACTTCCGGGTCACAACACCGCAACATGTCCAATAAAGATGCCCCGAGTGTCTCCACTTGGGTCCTGTCATTCACTTTTTACTGCGAAGCTTAATTAATTCTTTCAAGTCTTTCTTCACATGAGAGTACTGAAAGAACCTTTGTTGCAACACTAACCGCCAAGGTTTATTCCCCTTTAAGATTTGTAGTTTATTTCCTTTCATTTTGTCTTCTCCCTTCTATGCTCCGTTCCCTGTCTTCTTTATCTCCTACATAACGCACTGACCATGCTCTTGAAGAGGTTGAAGTGTGATGGTCAATAGTCCACACTATTCTGCAGTGTCGAGGACCTGTAATAGCCACAGGTCATCTCCTGCTTTGCCAGCCTGTGGTGCCTACGCTTGCACCATCAGTCTGATTGATCAGGCCATCAACCAGGAAGCCCGGTCTGGGATCGAGATTCTTGGGCAATTATCCCAGAAATCTACTACAGGTACACTAAAGATAGACTCCATTTAGACTACAGGTAGACTAACTTTGTTGCATTGCCAACAGGTATTCTTAGTCTTATTCTTCTTCTTCTTCTTCTTCTTCTTCTTCTTATTATTATTATTATTATTATTATTATTATTATTATTATTATTATTAATTATTATTATTATTATTCGAGGAAGGGCAAGGTAGCTCCAAATTTCTGGGATGAAGAGCCCTCTACTAGCTTCAAAGGTATCAAACGATAAACAATGGTACCTCATTAGACACAATACCCATGTATATATTAGCTACAGCATGGGTACCTAGTCAGCCAAACACATGGTAATACCTGCTTCCTCGTGCCCAACACCTATATACCCCTGACACCTATCATCCCCTCCTATCTCCTCATATCCCTAACTCAAGCTCTGCTACCCTTAACTACTACTGTACCACTGTAACTACCTCGTCAAAAATTGTACTACATAATTCTGTCTGTTTGTCTGTCTCTCTCTCTTCCTCTCTCTGTATCTTTGATTTATTCAAATGAATAAAATACGATAGTCTATAATCGCGACAGAAGTAGATAGATACAGAAGTAGATAGATACAGAAGTAGATATATACAGAGTAGATAGATACAGAAGTAGATAGATACAGAAGTAGATAGATCTCCTTATCATAAAATCTTGGTGTGGTCTCTCAAGTCCTTTACTATCTTACCCAAGTATTATTCTCTCTCTCTCTCTCTCTCTCTCTCTCTCTCTCTCTCTCTCTCTCTCTCTCTCTCTCTCTCTCTCTCTCTCTCTCTCTCTCTCATTATCCATACAGCGGCATCATGGGAGCGAGTTAGAGTCGCTGTCTCCCTGGCTGCTCGTATTTTACCATTATCTTCACTACAATTAGAGACGGAGAAGAAAAAACTTTCAATTTCTACAGTTATAATTAAAGCCGCTGGGTACCTGCCTAAGTCGAGGTATTTTACTGTGTTCGTGGTGCTGTTTACACAATGATCGTAATTGTATGTGCACATGTGTAGATTATGACCTGTGTTCCTGAGTGTGTGTTTGTGTGTATGTTTGTGTGTGTGTGCGTGTGTACTCCCCTATATGTGGTTGCAGGGGTCGAGTCACAGCTCCTGCCCCGCCTCTTCACTAGTCGCTACTAGGTCTACTCTCTTCCTTCTCCATGAGTTTTGTCGTACCCCTTCTTAAAGCTATGTATGGATCCTGCCTCCACTACATTACTATTCAGATTGTTCCACTTCCTGACAACTCTATGACTGAATATTTCCTAGCATCGCTGTGACTCATGTGAGTTTTCAACTTCCAGTTGCGACCCCTTGTTGTTGTGTCCCATCTCTGAAACATTCAGTTAATATCCACATTCTCAATTCCTCTCTGTATTTTATATGTCGTTATCATGTATTTCCTATCCCTCCTGTCCTCTAGTGCCGTCAGGTTGAGTTCCCTTAACCTCTCCTCGTAGGACATACCTCTCATCTCCGGGACTAATCTTGTTGCAAACCTTTGATCCTTCTCAAATTTCTTGACGTGCTTTTCTGGTGGGGTTCCATACTAGTGCTGCATACTCCAATATGGGCCTGATTTACACGGTGTAATGTATCTTGAATGACTCTTTACTCAGGTATCGAAACGCTATTCTTAGGTTTGCCAGGCGCCCATATGCTGCAGTAGTTATTTAGTTGATGTGCGCCTCAGGAGATGTGCTCGGCATGATCCTTTTTCTTGAGTGTGGTTTGTAGTGTTTGGCCCCGTGACCTGTATTCCGTCGGCGGTCTTCATTGACCTTCCCAATCTTGATGACTTCGCACTTGGTGGGGAGTTTAACTCCAGGAGCCAGTTGCTGGACCAGGCTTGCAGCCTCTCCAGATTCTTTTGTAGTCCTACCTGATCCTCATCCATTTGAATTTTTCGCATTAGTCTCTTTTCTCACTTGAGATACTTCCTGCCAGTCACACTCTGCTTTGAGCCAGATGACCCGTGATGGTTCTGAAGGCTGGGCAAGAAATCAAAAGACAATTACTCACCACTCTAATAATCACTCTCATAGTAGGCATAAGGCCTTTAAAAGAAATGGTGAGACTGAAACAATTTACTTTACAATAAGACAAGGCAGGGCAGAGCAGACTTAAGTTCCCAAAATCAAGAGTGAAGCTCTTAACATAAAATCAAGAGTGAAGATCTTAACATAAAATGAATTAAGATAGGAGAAGCTGCGAAATACTTACAGTGGAGTCGGGAGTGGTCAGTCAAGTGACAATACCTCTGGCCGGGGCCACCCACTTCACCTCTCACCGGGTGGATAGAGGGAGGGGGGGGGTATAGCGGGAGCTAGACACTCACCCTACCTGAACGAGCAGACTACCATAACTATCAATAACAAAAAGGCACAATACCGTGACTGGAACAATACACACACAACCCGCACATATAAAAGAGAGGAGCTTACGACGACGTTTCGGCCCGACTTGGACCATTTACAAAGTCACACTAACACACAGAGACAGAGGAAGGGTATTTATAGGCAGGCAGACAGGGAGGTACAAGAGAGTGGGAAATGTAGGAGTAGTGGTAGTAGTGGTAGTAGTAAAGGTAGTAGTAAAGGTAGTAGAGTAGACAGTCATATGGGAAGGAGCACTGCTATGAGGCTAGCGACCCGCAAGGGGGTACGAGAGGAAGAAAAGCGAAAAATGAAGGAAAATACAAGGCAAAAGAAAGAACAGAAGAAAGGAAAACCCAAGGAGAAAAAAGGAGAAGGGGAAGATAAGACAGGGAAGGAATCAGGTTAAGTCACGGGTGTTCTGAAGTTTAGAGCATTTAACAATGTAATGAGAGAGGAAAGCATCAACAGAGACAAAGCCAGGGCTAAGATTCATACAGGGAAAGTTGTGTATAAGGGAGGATTCAACCAGGCGGCGACTATGAAAGTTAGACGTAGGGTAGACAGTTTTAGCAGAAGACCAATCAATGGGATGACTGTGATCTCTGACATGACAGAAAAGAGCATTATTAGTGTCGGCAAGCCTAACACTATTTTTGTGCTCCCTGAGTCTGTCAGAAAGAGATCGGCCAGTTTCTCCGAAGTACTGAAGAGGACAGGAGGAGCAAGAAATAGAGTAGACACCAGGAGAATCTGTGGAGGTAGGGAGGTATGAACTAGATTAGTGCGAAGAGTGTTAGTTTGGCGAAAGGTAAGTTTGATGTCTAAGGAACGGAGAGAGTTGCTGAGATTAGGAGACCAGAGATGTAGGGAAGGCAGAGGACTGGAGAGTTCTCAGGAGTAGAGGGTTTAGGAGAGAAGAAAGTCCGTTTAGCACGAGAGAAAGCAGGTTTTGCCTTCTCCGTGTACCGCAAGCCTATGCACAGTGGCATGTACATTCATTACTTCTCTTATCATGCCTCCTCTGTCAAGAAGAGTGTTCTTATCTCCCTCTTTCTCCGTGCTCTCCGCATCTGTGATCCTCAGTTTCTTGAAGCAGAAATTTCCACTCTTCATAATTCTTTTTCCCGCCTGGGCTACCCTTCCCATTTCATAGACTCTGCTTTCTCTCGTGCTAAACGGACTTTCTTCTCTCCTAAACCCTCTACTCCTGAGAACTCTCCAGTCCTCTGCCTTCCCTACATCTCTGGTCTCTCTAATCTCAGCAACTCTCTCCGTTCCTTAGACATCAAACTTACCTTTCGCCAAACTAACACTCTTCGCACTAATCTAGTTCATACCTCCCCTACCTCCACAGATTCTCCTGGTGTCTACTCTATTTCTTGCTCCTCCTGTCCTCTTCAGTACTTCGGGAAACTGGCCGATCTCTTTCTGACAGACTCAGGGAGCACAAAATAGTGTTAGGCTTGCCGACACTAATAATGCTCTTTTCTGTCATGTCAGAGATCACAGTCATCCCATTGATTGGTCTTCTGCTAAAACTGTCTACCCTACGTCTAACTTTCATAGTCGCCGCCTGGTTGAATCCTCCCTTATACACAACTTTCCCTGTATGAATCTTAGCCCTGGCTTTGTCTCTGTTGATGCTTTCCTCTCTCATTACATTGTTAAATGCTCTAAACTTCAGAACACCCGTGACTTAACCTGATTCCTTCCCTGTCTTATCTTCCCCTTCTCCTTTTTCTCCTTGGGTTTTCCTTTCTTTCTGTTCTTTCTTTTGCCTTGTATTTTCCTTCATTTTTCGCTTTTCTTCCTCTCGTACCCCCTTGCGGGTCGCTAGCCTCATAGCAGTGCTCCTTCCCATATGACTGTCTACTCTACTACCTTTACTACTACCTTTACTACTACCACTACTACCACTACTCCTACATTTCCCACTCTCTTGTACCCTCCCTGTCTGCCTGCCTATAAATACCCTTCCTCTGTCTCTGTGTGTTAGTGTGACTTTGTAAATGGTCCAAGTCGGGCCGAAACGTCGTCGTAAGCTCCTCTCTTTTATATGTGCGGGTTGTGTGTGTACCATAACTATCACTATAGAGACATTCACACTTTCATTACTCCTATCTATGGACTTTTCCCTCACATGTACTGTATCCAGCACTTGTTGCTGTGCACTACCATTCCAATTTGCTGTTATCCTTTCTGTCTCCACTGAAAATACTTCCTTAAATCTCATGTTGAGCTTTTCCCCTCCTTCATCATCTTGATTACCTAGTCTTTTATGTTTTCCTCCTAATGTGGCTGTACAACATCTTTGTGTCAGATTTGGCTTTTGATGCTGTGTCATTCTCGTATTGCCACTAGGCCTTCCTCCTTGTCTGTGCATATTCGTTTTTTGCTCTTCGACTAATCTCTTTATTTTCCCGGCTCCTTCGTCTTCTATACTTTTTCCATTCTCTAGCTCACTTAGTGTTGGCCTCTCTACACCTCCGGGTGAACTAAGGCCTCGTTCTGGTCTTCCCTATGTTCCTGTTGCCATTGTGTACGACCCTTTCTGCTGCCTCCTTACATTTTGTAGTCACGTATTTCACCATTTCTTTTCTTGATTTTCCCACCAGTTCTCTTTCCCACTGTACCTCATGCAGGACATTTATTATACTTGTGTAGTCCCTTCTTTTGTAGTTTCACTTTTCCCATACTACTCGTGCTGCTTTATTTTCCACAAGTAACTCTACAATGTAGTCGAAACTCAGGATCATATGATCACTAGCTACTAGGGGCCTTTCATATGTGATGTCCTCAATGTTTGAACTACTCAGGGTGAATATAAGGTCCAGTGTTGCTGGTTCATCCTCTCCTTTCTCTCCTTGGCCCTCCACGTTTCTGGTCCCCCACATGGCTTCAGATTTTCCCAGTCAGTCTCCTTGTGACTGAAATCACCGACAACTAGCAATTTTGCCCTGCTCATGTGGGCCTTCTGGCCCCTTCAGCTAGTGTATCAACCATTGCTCTGTTGTTTTCATCATATTCTTGTCTTGGCTTCCTGCTATTCTGTGGTGGGTTGTGCATGACCGGAATCCCCATCTTGGGACCCCCAGTCCGAAGTGTTTCTATTATGTAGTCTCATGTTTCCCTTCTGTCTACTCCTGCCAACTCCTCAAAACTCCATTGGTTTTTGATGAGCAGTGTAACTCCTCCATCCTCTCTGTTCCTTCTATCTTTCCTCAGAATCTGATATCCAGTTGGAAAAATTTTATTTGTTATCATTCCCATGAACTTGGTTTCTGTGAATGCTATGATATCTGGGGATGCCTCTATGATACTTTCGTTACACTCCTCAAACTTATTCGTTATTTCGTCTGCGTTGGTGTACCATACCTTCAGCTTCTTTTCCAAAACTATATTCTGGGAGGTTTGTGATGGATGGGGAAGTGGGAGACCTGGCAGATTATTATGGGAAAGCTGCTGTGTAGGTGAGGTTTGTGTTTGTGGGGGTCGAGTCTGTGAGTGTGAAGTGTGGTTTGTTTTGGTTAATTTATTTGGTTGCAGAGTTCTGGAAGTGGTTGCCCTTGCTGTTCCTCCTGACTTTGGGTGACTCTGCCTGTCTCTAGCTTTGTCTTTTTTTTTTATATATAATCTTTGTTTCTACAAGTACATGCACAATGTATACAGGTATAGCTGACATAAATGACATACTACTATACATAAAACCCTTTGTTATGCAGAGCATTTCGGTCGAATTAGGTCAATTTTGTCCCCAGGATGCTACCCACACCAGTCGACTAACACCCAAGTAACTATTTTAATGATAGGTGAACAGGGACAGCAGGTGTCTTAAGGAAACACGTCCTAATGTTTCCACCCATTCCTAGGATCGAACTACGAACTTCAGTGTGTGAGATGAGTGTACTAGCAATCCAGCTATTGGACACCTTTCTTGCCCCTTGCATCTGTGTATACTCTCAGTTTCTGTCGTTCTGTCGCAGTCTAGGTACACCCGCTGGTATTGTGTGTGTGTGTGTAATTACCTATTTGTAGGTACAAAGGCAGATAATACTCTAGGAGTCACTTCATTAATCTGTTCCTCCTAAGATCTTTTAATGTTCCATGTGATTGTAGGACTTGTTTCCATTCTTCAACCCACTCCCTTCGTCTCATTTTATTCCTTTTCTTATATCTGTGTCCTCTTGTTATCCCTGTCCAAGGTTCTGCAAAAATTCTTTATCTATTATTTCATGTTTTTTTATGATATCGTTATGATATCTCCGTCTAGCTAAACCTTTCAGTAAAATTCTTTTTTAAATAACAATAACTCATGGATGTCTTTCTTTGTATCATACATCCTTCTTTTTTTTTACCATAATCTATATTCTTTATGTGGTTTGAATTCGCTTTCTCCCATTACCAATCAGTCGCTTCTTTTGTCATTTTTTTTTTCCAAAATCATCTTGTAAGGATTTATTCATAGTAATTATTTTGCACAACATTCAGTTATTTTTTTAATTAATGTTTTCTAGTAAGTCATTTATACAAATTTAAAATATTATAAAGGCAAGTACAGACTTTTGTGGCACCTGACTGTGAATATTATCGCCCCAAGAGCTTGCGTATGATGTTTCCTATTTTGAAGTTTCCAAATTAGTCTCTCGTGTGGAATAATTTATGTAAAGCCTTCCTTCAATCTAGACAATTACAATCTGCCCAACCATTTTTCTGGTGAACAATTTCAGGGACTCGTAATAGCCTAAGAGACTTGATATACAGTAATTTCCTCTTCCGAGTGTTTTATCTACTATCTTCTAGAGTATTTGTCTAGTATTTTTGCAGTGTGTTAGCGAAACTGGCCTATGGTGAAAGGGTCTTCTCTCTCACCTTTCATAAATACTGTCACAGTGTTTGCCAGCTTCCATTTGTTTGCCAGTCCTATTCTAATGAAATACTTAAAATTTTCGAAAATGAATTGTTGAGTTTTGAATATTTTTTAAAACCCATGTTGCTATCTCGTCTGATACATTTGCTTTATTTTCTCAGCATCCATTAATAATTTCTTTACTACTTCTTTAGTTATCTCAATAATCTCTACCTAGATTATCTGTTGTGTTTCAAATCTGCTTTATTTAAAATTTCTTCTCTCAATGCAGAGACGAATCAGAGAAATAAATAAGCTAGAAGCGAATACACAATATAAGGAGAGAAGCAGAATGAAACTTTGAAAAGGAGATAGTAGACACGAACAAGATGGAACCAAATCAATTATTCAAGTTTGTAAGAGGTAAAATCAATGTTAAATGCAAAATAAAAATAATTTAGTACGATAACAGTCATTGAAGTGGAAGATTTCAGTGACTGTTATCGTGATTGTTATCCATAAGTCGAAGACTTCAGTGACTGTTGATTTGGTTACATCTTGTTCGTGTGTACTATTTCCTTTTCAAAGTTCCATTCTGCGTCTCTCCTTATATTGTGTATTAGTTTCTGGCTTATTTCTCCGATTCGTTTCTGGATAAGCCTACTTATAACATTGGTTCCAAGTCCTTCCCTCAAGTTCCATAGGTCTCCAACACCTTCCATAAAACTATTCCTTAATGTTTATTCCTTTATCTCTTTCTTTAGAATAAGTTGTTTAATTCCAGTGACAAGAAATGTTGCGTAACTCTAACATTATTCGTGTCACTTGTAGCATTATATCCCTTTTAGTTTCATTGAAATACTGCCTTAAAGAATTGTCATACTCAACCACCTGTATCCTGTGTTCCAGTTAATACCAAGTCAAGTATTGTCGATGTGTCGCCTTCTGACTCATGTTACTTTATTTATATGCTAAGATATGTAAAATCCATCATTACATTATGTAACTCTGCTGTTGACCATTTATGTACAGTTCCTAAACCATTTTCTTATTATTCTGGTCACTTTCCCCAATAGTTCTCTTATTATGTTTTTTTTTTTGTAATCAATGATTTACGTTGTCTCTTTCCCAAGCCTTATTAAACGGTGGGTTGCATACATGATTACAAAAATTTTACCATCATTATTTTCCATTTCTACCACTAAAATTTCAGCAGTGTTTTTGTATATACATATCTGATAATTGTATTGTTTCTTTAACCAATATCGCCAGTGATCTGTCTTTTCTACACTGAGTAATTCCTCTCAGTGAAGCCTCATATAAAATATTGTTTTTCAGATTAGTTTTAGTTAGACTTTATCAGGTTTATTTCCTCAAGTAGGATATTCCTTAGCTCTAATATATAGTTTTTTTCATTACTCCATTAATGTTAGCACGTGAATATTTACAAATGTGTTTAATTCGATTTTTTAAAATTATTTTCATTTGTTTTAATCTGTTTTGCAAACTATTCCGTACTCTTTTTTTGAGGAATTATTTAACAGGCTTCTGTGGTCCGTTTATCCTCTTGGTACTGTTGATAAAGTGATTTATTTTATCCTGTTCTTTTACGAAAGATCTTGTATAATTCTTATGTCTTTATAGCCTTTCAGTTTCTTTGTCATTTGCTTCATTTAGCAAATTCTCTTTTCGCTTTATTGTGGTTATTTACAGTAGCCTGGTCTCATCTTTCTCATATTTTTTTCAGTTCTCTTATATCTCTAAGCAGTTTGTTAGAGAGAGAGAGAGAGATAGAGAGAGAGAGAGAGAGAGAGAGAGAGAGAGAGAGAGAGAGAGAGAGAGAGAGAGAGAGAGAGAGAGAGAGAGAGAGAGAGAGAGAGCGAGAGAGAGAGAGAGAGAGAGGTAGAGAGAACTGAGTCTGGGGGAAAGGAGGGGTGAACTCCAACTTTTTGGACCCTCTTTTGCATTTCGATCAACTGGTATGGCTTTACTCCCTGCTCTTTTGGACTCTATCAGATCCGCTCTTGCATCCATGCATTAAGGTGGCCTCCAACACATCCCTTCCTAATGCACTCTATGTGTTCACTACCCTCGCATAGAAAGATTTCTTTCTTACGTCCCTCTGGCTCATTTCAACTTCTAGTTCCCATCTGTGTCCCCTCGTTCTGTTTCCTCCCATCTCTAATACTTTATCTTTAAGTATCTTAGAGTTTGTGATCATGGTTTCTCTGGGTTCTCTCTTGTTGTTTTGAAATCAGTCTTGTATCACATCTCTGAATTTTCTCAAGGTATATAGACTTTTTAAAGTTTGATGAGATGTAGGCCCCATGCAGAAGTTGTGTACTCCAGTGCTGGTACTACCTACAACGTGCACAGTGAGCTGAAAAGCTCCTTTCTCAGATTACTCAAGGCCATTCCTATGTTTATCGGCTTTGCTTATGCTGCCAGTGTCATGCTTTTAAAGGTCTGTCTGCCCCAGGGAACAGGTTTGGTATGATGAATGCCCCTCCCCCTCAGATGGAACTCTTCCTGTGACCTCCTGTCTTCTTATCTCCCATTAATGGAGGCTATTTAACTCATTATGATTCTTCACATCAGTAAAGAGTCCCCCAAAAAGTCGACCTGCTTGTCAGTAAGCCGTCGGCTTTCATATAATCTGTATTTTTGAGTAATTAGACAAACATATAATCGGCTCTGACGTGAAATACGACGAATCATTTAGTAGCAAATGCCTAAAATTAGTAGATAAACATTTCAGTAGGATTGAAAATACTCGCACTTGCTCTGCAAATTAAAATTTGGGATGTAAATGATCTGTTTAATAATTAAAATGCAGGATCTAGACGTCATGACTGTCTGCAACAATGAAGTTGCACAGCGTAACTTTTATTGGGACAACGTAACTTAATAAAGCTTCCGACTGAATCGTTATTCCAATAAAAGATTATTCTTCAACGCGTGTTTTTCCTCAATGCAAATTGCTATAAGAATCTTGTTTATACGGATCTTTCATGGCAACCATGTGGATGTGTGTGTGTGTAATACAGCAAAATGAATTATGCACAAGACTAACACACACACACACACACACACACACACACACACACACACACACACACATACACACACAAACAAACACACACACGGACAAAATGGTAACTAACACACCAGCACGGTTTCAGGGACGGGAAATCCTGTGTCACAAACCTACTGGAGTTCTAAGACAGGGTGAAAACAGTAAGACAAAAGAGAGAGGGTGGGTAGATTGCGTTTTCTTGGACTGTAAGAAGGCTTTTGACACAGTACTACACGAGAGATTAGTGAAAAAGCTGGAGGACCAACCAGGTATAACATGGAAGGCACTGCAATGGATCAAGGAATACCTGTCGGGAAGACAACAGCGAGTCATGGTACGTGACGAGGTGTCAGAGTGGGCGCCTGTGACGAGCGGGTTTCCACAGGGGTCAGTCCTAGGACCGGTGCTGTTTCTGATATATGTGAACGACGTGACGGAAGGAATAGACTCAGAAGTGTCCCTGAATAACTAAAGTGTGATGAGCTGAACACTTGTCAATGTTCAATAATCACTCACAGTGAGACAGAAACACCGGAGGTTGTCATGGTATGAGTGAGCCAACACTTGGTTGAATATGGTTGTTTGTCCATTTTTTTGAATTGTTAAATGTATTTCTAGGAATTTTAAAGAATTTATCAATTAAGTATTTTGGGTATTTCATTGATGAATGGTATAAAAATTGTTAGAAATACATTTTACTATTCAAAAAGGAAAAAACAGTCTTATTCAACCAAGAATATGCTGGTTCTCCCTTACCTTGATATACCTTCTCTGCTTAAGAATTTTAAAATCAAAGTTGTATTTAAAAATCTTGATACATGGATAAAACATTTGATTAAAAATTCCCCAAAAAAAGGCTGATGGATGTGTCTACAAGATTCCCTTCAAAAATGCAATAAAGTTAATTACGGTCAAACTGGAAAAGGTGTTGAACTAAGATTGCAACAACGCCTGACTACCCATTCCTGCTGCAACGCAACACAAATCCGAGCAGGCACCATTGTGCCCATGTGCAACACCTGGGAATTGTTACATGGAAGACTTTTTTCCTTACCATCGACGTTATCAACTCTCTCTTGAATTGATTAATCCACTGCCTGGCGAAACGTCTTCGAAATAAAGATACCCAGGTGATGCACATGGGTACAACGTACCGACGTGTGGGTATTGTATACCTGGGGTGTGATGCCGTCAATGAGGTAAACACATACAAGGGTTCTGAAAAGTATTTTATAAGGAGTAATACACAGGTTTTTCTGCGTAACGTGATAAAGCTATGAAGATGCCCTCTATAACGCTTTCCTCTTTGAAGATACTCTCTATAAAACTGCCCTCTATGTAGCTACCTTCTATGTAGCTGCCCTCTATGTAGCTGCCCTCTATGTAGGTGCCCTCTATGTAGCTACCTTCTATGTAGTTGCCCTCTATGTAGCTGCCCTCTATGTAGCTACCTTCTATGTAGCTGCCCTCATGTAGCTACCTTCTATGTAGTTGCCCTCTGTAGCTGCCCCATGTAGCTCCTCTATGTAGCTGCCCTCTATGTAGCTCCTCTAGTAGCTGCCCTCTATGTAGCTACCTCTATGTAGTTGCCCTCTATGTGCTGCCTCTATGTAGGTGCCCTCTATGTAGGTGCCTCTATGTAGGTGCCCTCTATGAGGTGCCCCATGTAGGTGCCCTCTGTAGCAGTGCCCTCTATGTAGCTGCCCTCTATGTAGCTGCCTCATGTAGCTGCCCTCATGTAGCTGCCTCATGTAACTGCCCTCTATGTAGCTCCTTCTATGTAGCTACCTTCTATGTTTCTGCCCTCTATGTAGCTACCTTCTATGTAGCTGCCCTCTATGTAGCTACCTTCTATGTAGCTGCCCTCTATGTAGCTACCTTCTATGTAGCTGCCCTCTATGTAGCTACCTTCTATGTAGCTGCCCTCTATGTAGCTACCTTCTATGTAGCTGCCCTCTATGTAGCTGTCCTCTATGTAGCTGCCCTCTATGTAGGTGCCCTCTATGTAGGTGCCCTCTATGTAGCTGCCCTCTATGTAGCTGCCCTCTATGTAGCTGCCTTCTATGTAGCTGCCCTCTATGTAGGTGCCTTCTATGTAACTGCCTTCTATGTAGCTGCCCTCTGTGTAGCTGCTCTCTGTGTAGCTGCCTTCTATGTAGCTGCCGTCTATGTAGCTTCCTGCTATGTAGCTACCCTCTGTGTAGCTGTCCTCTGTGTAGCTGCCTTCTATGTAGCTGTCCTCTATGTAGCTGCCCTCTGTGTAGCTGATTTCTATGTAGCTGCCCTCTATGTAGCTGCCTTCTATATAGCTGCCTTCTATGTAGCTGCCTTCTATGTAGCTGCCCTCTATGTAGCTGCCCTCTATGTAGCTGCCCTCTATGTAGCTGCCTTCTATGTAGCTGCCCTCTATGTAGCAGCCCTCTATGTAGCTGCCCTCTGTAGCTGCCTTCTATTTAGCTGCCCTCTATGTAACTGCCCTCTATGTGGCTGCACTCTATGTGGCTGCCCTCTATGTAGCTGCCCTCTATGTAGCTGCCCTCTATGTAGCTGCCCTCTATGTAGCTGCCCTCTGTAGCTGCCTTCTATGTAGTTGCCCTCTATGTAGCTGCCCTCTATGTGGCTGCCCTCTATGTAGCTGCCCTCTATGTAGCTGCCCTCTATGTAGCTGCCCTAGAATTTACTAGCTGTTGAGGCTGCAACAGCTCACAATCAGCTTACAAACTGGAATCTCAGTTATGGTTCAAGAGAGACCGAACCGTCAGCGAAACGTTGATTTCTGGGTTATATGTGAGTTGTGAAACTCGTCCTTCATGGTGAAGAGAACGCACACCGTCACAGTACTCGATAGAGCTCTATACAGTGCGACACCTGGCTTGATAAAGCTTTACACAGTGCGACACCTGGCTTAGTAAAGCTCTACACAGTGTGATACCTGGCTTAGTAAAGCTCTACACGGTGCGAAACGTGGCTTGGTAAAGCTCTACACTGCGCGAAACGTGACTCTATAAAGCACTGCACTGAATGAAACACGACTTGATAAAGCTCTTTTTTTTTTTTTTTTTTTTTTTTTTTTTTTTTTTTTTTTTTTGACCGAAACGTCGGCGAAACGTTGATTTCTGGGTTATATGTGAGTTGTGAAACTCGTCCTTCATGGTGAAGAACGCACACCGTCACAGTACTCGATAGAGCTCTATACAGTGCGACACCTGGCTTGATAAAGCTTTACACAGTGCGACACCTGGCTTAGTAAAGCTCTACACAGTGTGATACCTGCCTTAGTAAAGCTCTACACAGTGCGAAACGTGGCTTGGTAAAGCTCTACACTGCGCGAAACGTGACTCTATAAAGCACTGCACTGAATGAAACATGACTTGATAAAGCTCTACGTAGAGAGAAGCTTTCTCCCAGTTAAAGGTTATCAAAAAAACATGTGGCTTTTGTTTTCCTTCGTGATTAACAACAGAACATTAGTATGTACACACTCCAAGTGTCGCTTCTCATATTATAATAATAATAATAATAATAATAATAATAATAATAATAATAATAATAATAATAATAATAATAATAATAATATTAATAATAATAATAATAATAATAATAATAATAATAATAATAATAATAATAATAATAATAATAATAATAAAGTAATAGTAATAATAATAATAATAATAATAATAATAATAATAATAATAATATTAATAATAATAATAATAATAATAATAAAAATAAGAAGAAGAAGAAGAAGAAGAAGAAGAAGAAGAAGAAGAAGAAGAAGAAGAAGAAGAAGAAGAAGAAGAAGAAGAAGAAGAAGAAGAAGAAGAAAATAAGTGGTACCCATGCTAACCAGCCAATAATAATAATAATAATAATAATAATAATAATAATAATAATAATAATAATAATAATAATAATAATAATAATAATAATAATAATAATAATAATAACTTTAACAACAATAACAACAATAATAATTTATTTTTCCCCCTTCCAAAAAAAACATCTTTTACAAAGATTTCTTAAACGTAAAAATAAAAGCCTACAAGTATACAAGGCATTTAAGGCAACACAACAGCCCTAGCCTCCTTAATAACAAACAATAGCGTTTTCCTGCCCAGAGGATGGTGCTCTCCCCGACAGAAAAAAAAGCATATAGATCCTACACAAAAAAAAGGTGGAATAATCTTCTGGGATTTAAAAAGCTGTGAGAGATTAAGACACAAAAAAAAGGAAGGAATTATTATATGTTTCTTTTTTTTTTCAAAGGCACCAGGAGTCATATCGTATTGAAACTTCGTCATGACTAGTGAACAGAGGTGAAAATAACGGGAAGAAAATATCTGAAATGGAGCGTTTTAAACAGAATGACACAATAACAACAACAACAACATAGCCGGAACAGCAACAAGAACAGCAGCAGCAGCAGCAGCAGCAGCAGCAGCAGCAGCAGGAGAATAGCAGTAGCAGGAACAACAGCATGAACAGGAACAGCAGCACAAGAATAACAGTAGGAGGAACAACAGCAGCGAGAGGAACAACAGCAGCAGCAGAATAATGTCAGCAGCAGAAACAACAGCAGCAACAACAGGAGAATAGCAGTAGCAGGAACAGCAGCATCAACAGGAATAGCAGCAGAAGAACAGCAGTAAAATGAACAACAGAAGCAACATGAACAGCAGCAGCAGCGGCAGAATAGCAGTAGCAGAAAAATAGCAGCAACAGAACAGAAGCAGCAGGAGATTAGCGGTATCAGGAACAACAGTAGCAACAGGAATAGCAGCAGTAGGAAAATAGGAGTAACAGAAACAACAGAAGGAATAGGCATAGCAGGAGCAAGAGAATAGCAGTAGCAGGAACTACAGCAGGAACAGAAACAACAGCAGCAGAAGAAGAAGCCGCTAAAGAAAAGACAACAACAGCAGAGGCAGCAACACCAACAACAGAAGCAGCGGAAGATGAACAGCATCATCATTCATCAACAGCAAAAGCAACAGCAGAAGTAACAGCAGCGATGATCCGTTGGTTGTCTCCAACAGGAAAGCCACACGCTTGTAGCTGGAGCCCTTGGAGTCCAGCCATATGGCTGAGTCTTTGTAATTCTAGCCATATGGCTGAAATCCTGAGATTCCAGCCTATGACTCTGATGTAGCCACATTCACTACTCTTCTTGCGTCAGGAACGTTAAACTCGCAGGTCAGAAAACCGGGAGATTGGGAGGAAACATAGATCGAGCCGAGGATAGGGAAGGCAGCTCCAATTCCTTGGATCAAGAGCCCTTCAGCGTCATCAAGGTGGCCCCTCAATAAAGAGCTTCAGTTCTTTTAAAACTCCTGCAAATTAATAATAATAATAATAATAACACGAGGGCACACCTGGAAGGTGGAAACACTGATGAGTAATAGGAATGTTAGGAAGTATTTCTTCAGCCTGAGAGCGGTCAGGAAGTGGAACTGCCTGGAGAGTGAAGTGATAGAGGTAGAATGAATACACAACTTTAAGAAAAAGTACGATAAGGCACTCGAAGACAGGAGAGAGTGAAGCTAGTGGCAACGAGCGAAGAGGCGAGGCCAGAAGCTGAGATTCGACTCCTGCAACTAAATATAGGTAAGCACATAAACCAGGCCAAGTGTCTATCGACATATGCCTCTGACAAATTGCAACTAAAACACACACATGGACACAATACATATAACCAAGGAGGAGGTGAAGAGGCTGCTATGCGAGCTAGATACCTCAAAGACGATGAGGCCGGACATCTCTCCATGGGTCCTGAGAAAGGGAGCAGAGGCGCTATGGCGCTAAGCGTACCACTAACGACAATCTTCAACACATCTATCGAAACAAGGCGACTACCTGAGGTATGGAAGACAGAAAATGTAGTCCCAGTTTTTAAAAAAGAAGACAGACATGTAGCATTAAACTACAGACCAGTGTCTCTGACATGTACAGTATGCAGAGTCATAGAGATCATCAGAAAAGCGATAGAGCACCTAGAAATAACATAAGAACATAAGAAAGGATGAACACTGCAGCAGGCCTGTTGAGGAATGAGCTTATCAGACAAGAAAGAGAGAGAGAGGGGTGGGTATAATACGTTTTCTTGGACTGTAAGAAGGCTTTTGACATATTTCCAAAAAAAGAATTAGTGCAAAAACTGGAGGACCAGGCAGATATAACAGGGAAGGCACTGCAATGGATCAGAGAATACCTGACGGGAAGACATCAGCGAGTCATGGTACGTGACGAGGTGTCAGAGTGGGCACCTGTGACGAACGGGGTTCCACACGGGTCAATCCTAGGACTGGTGCTGTTTCTGGTATATGTGAATGACATGTGGAATGAAATAGACTCAGAAGTGTCCCTGTTTGCATTTCCTCGTAGGACATGCTAAGGGGCATGTCCTACGAGGAGAGGTTAAGGAATATCGACCTGATGACATAGGAGAACAGGAGAGATAGGGGGGAAATGATAACGACATATTAAATACTGAGAGGAATCGACAAGGTAGACAGAGACACGATATTCCAGAGATGGGACACAACAACAAGGGGTCACAGTTGGAAGTTGAAGACTCAGATGAATCACAGGGATGTTAGGAAGTATTTCATCAGTCATAGAGTTGTCAGGACGTGGAATAGTCTGAAAAGTAATGTAGTGGAGGCAGGATCCATACATAGCTTTAAGAAGAGGTATGATAAAGCTAATGGAGCAGGGAGAGTGACTTAGTAGCGACCAGTGAAGAGGCACATAGTGTTCAAGATAGTGGCCATAGGGCTGGTCACATACTTTGCATTTGGTTTGATCATCATATATGTGTCTGCTAAACTGCAAGAAGTACTTGTAACCAAACCTGGTTACTACAGCATCAGTCAGTCTGTAGTTGTCTCAAGAACTACATAAAGTGCAAAGGAGCTTGCAACCCGCCTACCACGTACCCTCACTCTTTGTTGATTGACCATCTTAACTAAGTCACCTGGTAGTATCCTGTATGAGCAAATGTTCAAGAAGTGTGAATCTGTGTGACTACCGTCACACCTTCAGCTGGTGTTAGAGTGTTATCATTCTTGCCAGTCTGGAGAAGGACATCAGTAGAGAAACATTTGAAGTAATATTTAATAGTTCTTACTTTCCTAGTTAGTTCTTGTGAAAAAATTAATTGAAACGGAAAATGCGACATATTTTGGCCTCCAACTTAAGGTGTCTTTAGCTGACTCATAAGGTTAGGCTGAGGATTTATTTTTTAGAAGAAACTCGGACACTGATGACTGTAACAGGTGGTGGCAGCCAGTGTAGGTCAGAAGCCTCTGGCCGCTAGTGGATAATCCCAGATAAAAGCTGGCTAGAAATTTTCTAAAATGTAATATATATATATATATATATATATATATATATATATATATATATATATATATATATATATATATATATATATATATAATATGAGTGAGTGCAAAGAAAATTCTAAACTAAGAAGTTTTCAATTTTCTTTGTACCTACGTCTACATATCGTCAGTCATGATAACTCTACATAATCGTCCCCCACAACTTGATGTTGCAGTTGTATCTGACCGATCATACTTGTGACTGGAAGTTACTGAGTTCTAAGCGTCACTTGGAAAAAGATATGCCTAGCAGATTTTAGACATTCGTTTAAGTCATACCGAATGTGAGGTAATCAGTTAAGTATCTCTGTGTTCATCTTATTCCTTAGTTTGTTCTTTGCCAAGTCATCTGGTTAAATGCAATTTCTATTTCTGCATTTTACTGTAACAAGCTGACAATAGCTAATGCAGCTGTATTTTTAAAAAATGGATTTGTGTTTGAGGTATCTCTGTACCCCTACACTTCAGCCCTTAACTTCATTATGCTCTCAGGTTCTCACATTATAATAAGAGTTATAAATTCACAGAACTGGTGATTTATTTTGTTATTTGTCTGTCGTCGTGTTATTACGATTTCAAGAGTTGACTAAGAGTTACAGGTGACCTCTGTAGTTCACCTTTATTAATATTTGCTGAACTAACATTAACATAAGAACATAAGAAAGGAGGAACACTGCAGTAGGCTTGTTGACCCATACTAGGCAGGTCCTACACAAATCCAACCCACTAACAGAATAAGCGCTACCCAAGCAATAAGAGAACTCAAATAGAAGACTTATAGCATTTGATCTCACGCAGAGCATTAGAAACACTTAGCATGGGCAGTTTTTTGTTGTCAGTGCTTCAACATTATCTGGGAGTCTCTGACGAAGTTGAATGGAAGGATTAAAAAGCTAGAGCATTGATCTCGGAAGTTTGTTTCCACTCAGGAGACAAACTCGAATCTGACATATTTTTTTATGTTTCAAAGACAAGATTAAAGTTTGGATCAAGTTGTACTTTCGAGTTGCAGTTGATTCCAGTCAGTAGAGTTAGATCTTCCAATATTTGCACTAAACAGTTCATTCACCTAAGAATGGGGAGAAAACCAACAAAAATAGGGTTTCTTGGGCTAGATTTTTTCGGCTGTCGTCGGCTAGATGTAGTGGGGAAAAAATGACTAGTCCTGCAACATTGGTGCCTGCACTGTGGTGGGGCGTGGCAAGACAGTGTCGGAAAGTAGAGCAGACGTTTCCCAATTGTATTAAATTGAGCAAAATAAAGCACACCAACAGGGTATTGCAACCCATCTGTATATAGGAGTTACAGTGACAACAAAAGCCAGCTAGGTATGGTTCCCTGTTATATTCCATTACATTAAATGTGTTTCTTACTTTAAGTGATGACGGCATCTGCCAGTTTGAACTGGGAGACACTTTAGCAGTGCGAAGATTTCTCTGAACCATACCACTAATGACTCACTAGTTACGAAAGCTTTGAAAGTTTCGTTCCACTAAAATGCTCTCTCTCTCTCTCTCTCTCTCTCTCTCTCTCTCTCTCTCTCTCTCTCTCTCTCTCTCTCTCTCTCTCTCTCTCTCTCTCTCTCTCTCTCTCTCTCTCGCTCTCTCTCTCTCTCCTCTCTCTCTCTTCCCATGGCCTACCCTGTAGTGGAAACGGATTTCACGAAGATATGTTCATCACGGTGCGAGACAAAAAACTGTAACAAAAACCAAATTAAATTTATGCACCGATAAATACAGTCATATAAATACACTGTTAATTTATTATAGCAATAACTTCAGAAAAACCAAACTAAATGTGAGGAAGCATGCTACGTGTCCCACGACAAGCAACACTAAAGGAACCAATATTGGCCCATGTGAGGAAGCATGCTACGTGTCCCACGACAAGCAACACTAAAGGAACCAATATTGACCCATGTGAGGAAGCATGCTACGTGTCCCACAACAAGCAACACTAAAGGAACCAATATTGACCCATGTGAGGAAGCATGCTACGTGTCCCACGACAAGCAACACTAAAGGAACCAATATTGACCCATGTGAGGAAGCATGCTACGTGTCCCACGACAAGCAACACTAAAGGAACCAATATTGACCCATGTGAGGAAGCATGCTACGTGTCCACGACAAGCAACACTAAAGGAACCAATATTGACCCATGTGAGGAAGCATGCTACGTGTCCCACGACAAGCAACACTAAAGGAACCAATATTGACCCATGTGAGGAAGCATGCTACGTGTCCACGACAAGCAACACTAAAGGAACCAATATTGACCCATGTGAGGAAGCATGCTACCTGTCCCACGACAAGCAACACTAAAGGAACCAATATTGACCCATGTGAGGAAGCATGCTACGTGTCCCACGACAAGCAACACTAAAGGAACCAATATTGACCCATGTGAGGAAGCATGCTACCTGTCCCACGACAAGCAACACTAAAGGAACCAATATTGACCCATGTGAGGAAGCATGCTACGTGTCCCACGACAAGCAACACTAAAGGAACCAATATTGACCCATGTGAGGAAGCATGCTACGTGTCCCACCACAAGCAACACTAAAGGAACCAATATTGACCCATGTGAGGAATCATGCTACGTGTCCCACGACAAGCAACACAAAAGGAACCAATATTGACCCATGTGAGGAAGCATGCTACCTGTCCCACGACAAGGAACACTAAAGGAACCTATATTGACCCCAAGACCAGATAGACAGGACCAAGCTGCAGTATGCTACACCATTTTATAAAGAAGAACAAGTCTGGCGCAGAGTAAAACACTGCATACCGCGTTAATTCACGCAGATTTATCTGTGTATATGCCAGGGTGTAAAGGAAACAAATCGATTCTGAAAGATTCAATTTATTATTGCGGCTATTTCTTATGGGCGACGACAGCTATAAAACAAGACTCATACACATATACTTTCATACATACACAGTTAGTTGATTACATATTCATATACATGTATGACATTGTAGACGTAGACATGGAAGACATTACAGTAAAACTCATGATTGAAATCATAATAGATGCCACAGTGAAGAATATTCCGGGGAAAACCTGAGCGCTTTCATGTGCTAACACACACATCTTCAGAGGATTAGAAAGGAAAGGCAAGATAAGCATTTTTCTATATGTTTAAGAGAGGTGATACCTCACTCAGGAACGGTAAGCTGTCACTTTTTATTAGTGAGGCATCACCTCACTCTGTAACACATAAAATGTGCTTCTCTTGTCTCCCCTTCGTATTCATCTGAAGATGTGTGTAAGCACATGAAAGCGCTCAAGTTTTCCAGCACATTTTTCGCTTGGGTATTATTTTATACATGCACATGCACACATGCATACATATACATACTACAAACAGTAATATATGAACACACTTGTAAGGATGCATTGTTGATGGTAACTTAGGCACATAAATAAGTCAAGTTTGTAGGAACAAATATTTCTGGCTTGCACTTCAGCATGGTAGAATATTTAACACGACATGCAGAGGCGTGATGTGTGTTATTAACATTAAATACAAGACGTGGTGTAGCACAGTGGAGGAAGTAAGGCTGACTTTATGCGCATATTTAGTGGACCATGACAGCGACCGCCACAGACTGACTGGTAAAATGCTGGAATTAATGTTCTCTTGAAGAAGAGAACAAGAGATACACAATAAATACATAGGCTGCCTGACCTAAGACAACACGTTGTAAGTCAGGTTCAGGAACTGGGTCAGGTGTAAGAACATGGTCAGGTGCGGGAACTAACTCTGGGGCAGGAAAGAAGCGACTTCAATGTAAGGGTAGATATAGCAATCACGTTTCCATAGACTTTATGGGATATTATAATCAGGTCATGAAGCAATCGTGCATTCATTCATGTATATTGTATTATATGTATAATAGAAACATCTTCCCAGTCAATATCAGGGTTAAGACTCTTGACATGCTGGAACATCCCTCATTTGTCTTGTGTATATTTATCATTTTGTGTTCAGATACTATTACCATCATATTCATACCAGCTTATTACAGGTATGATTACTTGCTGGTTCAATTACATACATATTTTGACAATTAAAATCTCAATATTAAAGGGCATAGAAAAGCACCGGCTCTGAAATTGGACTTTTTTACTCAAAGAAAACTGTAATGCCAAATCAGGATTTTCTTACATCTTTTAGCATTAGGTGAATAAGCAACATCTTGCAGCGATGAAGTCAGACTAACTTTCAGTATCTACCATCACACGTCCTTCAAGGGGTTCACATGGCCACTTCCGCTATTATTTATGCTCCTCACATAATAACCATTTCTTAACATATAAAATGAGATACTTTTAATTATTGTCCCAACTTCCTCGGAAGAATGAACATCTTTGCGTATAAAGCGGTGGGAGATTTTGAGTGCTCAAGAGATAAATTAGGTCTAGTTTCCAAAAAAAGAGAGGAAAAGAATACCTGACGGTCATCCTGAATGAACAGTTATTGAAAGAAAAGACGAAGTACATGTTTGTAATATCAGGAATTGTGTTCTTTAAGGTAAACGTTGGATGAGAGAAGTGGACTGTACTCGGTGTTTCAGTGACTGGGAGCGAGAGGAGTGAAGAAGAGAAATGAGGAGATTCTTGGTTATATTAATTGAATGTCTTAGGAATTTCGGGCCAGTGAGAGAGACTCCACCTCCCTAGATTTGGTTTACGGATGCAAACAATGTGCTGCAGACAAGAGTGTATAAAAAGACACGTTTCAGAGCAAGTTTTATATTGGCACAACGTTCCATTTTGAATGGAGCTTTATACAGCTTAACACAGTTCTCTACGCAGACATATTGCCCAAGTGAAAACTTTGTCCTGTAACATGAGTCTGTTGTGGACGGTGAGGAAGGACGGTGAGGAAGGAAGGTTTAACAAGAAGATCATGAACTAAGTTTTAGATCAAGGATTTGGGTATAGGAAATACCTATTTCTAGGAAGAACGATAGGTATAGGAGTTAAGACGAAATGCAAGACGTTTCAAAGACTTTGTGTTAGAGGGTAAATAGTTTCGAGGTAGAATGACCATGATAGTAAAGAAGCCATTGATGTCTGATCATTACTCTGTGGCAGAGTCATACAGCAGAGTCATACAGCAGAGTCATACAGCAGAGTCATACAGCAGAGTCATACAGCAGAGTCATACAGCAGAGTCATACAGGGTCATACAGCTACTGGGAAAGGGGAGTCAAACAAGTTAAGACTTGACTCCAATGAAGGGGAAGATAATTCCCCTTCCTTGGAGCAGAACATTCTCCTTGAAGTGTCTTCCTAATGTGAGGGAGGGGGACGTAGAATATAGGCACGAAGAGAAATGTAAGTGAATGACTTCAACTATCCAACGTCCCGAGTAAGGCTTGCCAGAGTTATAGGAAAAGGAGGAGGTCGAGGTGTTGTGTGGATTCCAGAGTTAGAGAGATGAGGAGGAGGTCGAGAAGGTATGGAGTGGATTTCAAGACGCAGTTCCACTGAGTGCAGCAGAGGTTTGTGGTTACAGGAGGGCAGATAGCCGTGACCTCTGTAACCAGAGTGACTCTCCTGCTGATATCATCTAATTGTCTGAGTGATTGTAACTGCAAACTACCTGGAACGACACCATTGTCACAGAGTCTGATGCCTGGCCTCTGCGGTGCACCCACAATGATTGTTCGTGGGGACTGTACATGGAGGGTCAACATAGGGTTAATTATTTCTTGTGCCACTGGGATCTAACTTAGTGTATCGCTCACTTTCCAGCAATTACAAAAAAAAATATCAAGGGCAATACAGCGCCTGGGTAATGGAAGGTAATCAGATTTGATCTTTGATCCGAGAAAGAGAGTGAAAGGCAGCTCCAGTTCCTTAGACCAAGAGCCTTCACCAACATCACAATACGTAAGACAAGGGGTTTACAAACAAAATAAAACGGCCAAAAAATAATATATATATATATATATATATATTCAGACAACAGGTTTTTTGGATTATTTATATTTCAGATGTTGTAAATAAATAAAAAGCTTTTGGCATTAAAGACTACTTTTTTCTAGTCTTTTTTTTTTACACAGTAAGATTTTTCTACACCGGTTTTTAGCCATTTTTACAATTTTTTTTTTTAGCCATTTTTTTTACACAACTGTTTTTTAAAACTCTTTTCTTCTACTCAATTTTAACACAGCTACTTTTTAATAAATAATTTTATAAACAATCACTTTCTACGTAAAAAAAAAAAAGATTATACAAACGTTTTTGCGCAGTTTCCACTTCGCACAAAAATATTACACCTAATTTTGTTATAAAATTTACATTTTAATTTGTAAATACATAGATAGTTAAAGGGGATAAAACACAGAGACTGTAATTAATGTAACATTGTGTGCTGTACACCTGGTGTACACCATAGTGATAGTACACCACCATCACCGCTATCACAATCACCACAACCACCACCACTTGAAACATCTCTAGCGAAACAATCACCTACATCACCACTACCACTACCATTACCATTACCACTACCACTCTCACTACATTACCACTACCATTACCACTACCACTATCAATACCACTAACATTACCACTACCATTACCACTACCATTACCACTACCACTACCATTATCACTACCACTTCCACTACTACTACCATTACCACTAACACTAACATTTCCACTACCACTAACATTACCACTACCACCGCCACCACTACCATGGCTACAACAGCAGCAACAGGAGCAAAAGTAGTTGCAGATGTAATAACAACAGTAGTAGATGTAACAACAGCAGTAGCAACAACATGAACAACAGTAAGAACAAGAACAACAAGAAGAACAATAACAACAATAGCAGCAGCAGCAGCAACAACAACAGCACACACATCCCTAGTTTGTGTTATCTTGTAGACCTGAGATGTGTGGTGGGATGAAGACCTTGTGTGTGTACTCACCTAGTTGTACTCACCTAGTTGTAGTTGCAGGGGTCGATTCATAGCTCCTGGCCCCGCCTCTTCACTGGCCGCTACTGTGTTAGTTACCATTTTGTCCTAGGCACATGTCGATTAGACACTAGGCCTGTTGTACTCAACTAATTGTACTCACCTAATTGTGGTTGCAGGGGTCGAGACTCAGCTCCTGGCCCCGCCTCTTCGCTGTCCGCTACTGGGTCTCTGCTCTCCCTGCTCCATGAGTTTTATCATACCTTGTCTTAAAACTATGTATGGTTCCTGCCTCCACTATATCTTTCTCTAGACTATTCCACTTCCTGACTACTCTGTGGCTGAAGAAATGCTTCCTAACATCCCTTTGACTCATCTGAGTCTTCAGCTTCCAGTTGTGTCCCCTTGTTTCTGTGTTCCCTCTCTGGAACATCCTGTCACTGTCTACCTTGTCAATTCCCCGCAGTATTTTGTATGTCGTTATCATGTTTCCTCTGACCTTTCTTTCCTCCAGTGTTGTTAGTCCTATTTCCCTCAACCTTTTTTCATAGGACAGACCCCTGAGTTGTGGAACTAACCTTGTCGCAAACCTTTGCACTTTCTCTAGTTTCTTTACGTGCTTGACCAGGTGTGGGTTCCAGACTGGTGCTGCATATTCTAGTATGGGCCTGACGTACACGGTGTACAGTGTCTTGAACGATTCCTTGTTAAGGTAACGGAACGCTAATCTTAGGTTTGCCAGTCGCCCATATGCTGCCGCAGTTATCTGGTTGATGTGTGCCTCCGGAGACGTGCTTGGCGTTATATATGTGTGTGTGTGTGTGTGAGGAAACACTTCGAAATGTTTCGGCCCCGCCGGGAATTGAACCCGGGCCCTCCGTGCGTGAAGCAAGAGCGCTAGCCACCATGCCATCGGGGCGTGTAATGTGTGTGTGTGTGTGTGTGTGTGTGTGTGTGTGTGTGTGTGTGGTCTTAAAGACCTGGTCCGGACAAGTTCGTGAAGCTCTTGCGTTTCTAGGGAGACATCGTTCACCATCCCACTATTTCACCATTTTATTCTCGGTGCTTAAAACTCGCTCCCAGGGAGTGCTGGTAGAGCTCCCAGGAAGTGCTGGTAGAGCTCCCAGGGAGTGCTGGTAGAGCTCCCAGGGAGTGCTGGTAGAGCTCCCAGGGAGTGCTGGTAGAGCTCCCAGGGAGTGCTGGTAGAGCTCCCAGGAAGTGCTGGTAGAGCTCCCAGGGAGTGCTGGTAGAGCTCCCAGTGAGTGCTGGTAGAGCTCCCAGGGAGTGCTGGTAGAGCTCCCAGGGAGTGCTGGTAGAGCTCCCAGGGAGTGCTGGTAGAGCTCCCAGGGTGCTGGTAGAGCTCCCAGGAGTTCTGGTAGAGCTCCCAGGGAGTGCTGGTAGAGCTCCCAGGGAGTGCTGGTAGAGCTCCCAGGGAGTGCTGGTAGAGCTCCCAGGGAGTGCTGGTAGAGCTCCCAGGGAGTGCTGGTAGAGCTCCCAGGGAGTGCTGGTAGAGCTCCCAGGGAGTGCTGGTAGAGCTCCCACACTCGGAGACGTCCATGTAAGCATCACTCGTACTCTCCGGTTTGATATCTTAATAGTACCTCCAGCACGGAGCGCCAGTGGACTCCCAGGCTGAAGACCCATGACGGTTTAAGAAGACAAGCAGTGAGCTGCTGCGGCTCTTCAATTACCTCCTTACACCATACCATCCACACGTCCTCATCTCCTCAAAATTGTATATTTAAGCAGCGTTACGGGAGATGATGGCAAGGTGGGCGGCATTTAGCACACACAGGTATACACTGCGGGGAACAATCATTAAGAGAGAGAGTCCAGGTTGCAATTTTCTACGAAGCTAATTCAGTATAATTATTGTTCGAGGCTTCTGGCATGTGGTCTTTTTTTCTTTTTCTTTTTTTTTTTGGTTGGGGAGAATGGGGAGATGTGGGGGGGTAAAGGAGCTTATGGATTGGGGCACCAAGTCTCAGGATGGGGAAGACGATGTGATAACTTCAGTAATGGGGAAGATGATGGGAGAACTTGAAGAGTGGGGAAGATGATAGAAGAACTTGAAGTATAGGGAAGATGATGGGAGAAATTGAGGAATGAGGAAATAGATGGGATAACTTTAGGATGGGCAAACAAATGGGAGAACTTCAATGAAAGGGAAAAAAGTAAAGAAGAAGAACTATAGTTTAAGAACTGAATGAAGACGAGTGAAAAGACCAAGACACACGTGCCACAGCAAGACTTTGCTGTTATAACAATTGGGGGAAACAAACTCTCCCTTGAGCGAAACGTTGTGACAATAAAGGATTGTTTCCTACATGCGTCTTAGTCTTCAGGGTAAGAATTGTCTCCCACCAATGCTGAGGGAATGATTGTCTCAAACTACCTTTCCACGTCATCTAATATCCTCAAGATTGTTATTTATTACTGCATTCGACTGATGACGCCTGCAGCTCAAGCGAAAGGCTTCGTCTAAAAACAATCTACCGACTGTTTTATCACGCACACTGGGAGTTAATATGAGAACAAAGAAGAAACAGACAGCATATAAGTTAACAGTCTATATCAACTTTATCTGGTGTGCAGGATTAGCCACACTCCCGGTGCCACTAATTATGTCTAGATAGTTGAGGCGAGGATAGTGTAACAGACTCTGTAGCTTCTGGCTGGAGCCTAGCTAGTATTTTTTTTTTTTTAGCAAAATTAGATACATCAGGGGTGCTACCCTATCCTCTATGATAGTTACACAATGGGTACAAAAGCTATGTTTCTCTCTCATAGGATGGGTTTCGTCCAGGGTGTTGCAATCTGTCATACTAACCTGGGAGACTTCATTATGGCAATGAGGATATCGTCAAGTATTCCAGTACAGGTTCATCAAAGGTTTCGTTCAAGCATAGCTAGAATTACCTTCAAGGAGAGGGGGTTGGGGAAAGAAGAGAGGGGGAAATACTTGAAGCTGAAGCAAGAACTGCCACTCTGAGATGACGCTCACGAGTCTGGGAGTCTGATGGACACCAATGTAGGACGGACCATCAGGTGGAAGAGTCTCATGTTGCCTCTGCAAGACAGAAGCGCTCCGCTGCACCTTGCGCTGCATGACCCACACGGGTTTAGCGCTAAGCGTATTATGTAAAAATATGAGTTGATCCCCGAGGAACAGGAGACGGAATGGCCTAAATGCGCTTCGGGAGTCGTTGGCACAATGAAGAATTTTCTTGAAGATTTACGGAAAAAAAATGCTAATTGTTGTCGAAAAATCCATCTGAGGGACTTTTACAAGGTTCTTGTCTATTGAATAATTCCTGGTTTATCCTCAGTGTCCCTACGTCATCCACGCACTAGTAGGAACAGGAGCTTGAGCTCTATCCCAACAGAAACAGCTGACACACACCCTAGCGTTAACTATTGTGCTAAACTTGTAGATGAATACGACTCATGTACAACACTTGGATATCTTCATTAATGACACGTTTCGCCCACAAGTGGTTTTATCAGAACAGTTCAGAGAGAATCATCAAGACTGATAGACTGAACACCTCCTAGCTGGGTGGGTCTCCAGGCTGAGGCACTGAACACCTCCTAGCTGGGTGGGTCTCCAGGCTGAGGCACTGAACACCTCCTAGCTGGGTGGGTCTCCAGACTGAGGCACTGAACACCTCCTTGCTGGGTGTTTCTCCAGGCTGAGGCACTGAACACCTCCTAGCTGGGTGGGTCTCCAAGCTGAGGCACTGACCACTTCCTAGCTGGGTGGGTCTCCAGGCTGAGGCACTGAACACCTCCTAGCTGGGTGGGTCTCCAGGCTGAGGCACTGACCACCTCCTAGCTGGGTGGGTCTCCAGGCTGAGGCACTGAACACCTCCTAGCTGGGTGGGTCTCCAGGCTGAGGCACTGACCACCTCCTAGCTAGGTGGGTCTCCAGGCTGAGGCACTGAACACCTCCTAGCCGGGTGGGTCTCCAGGCTGAGGCACTGAACACCTCCTAGCCGGGTGGGTCTCAGGCTGAGGCACTGAACACCTCCTAGCCGGGTGGGTCTCCAGGCTGAGGCACTGAACACCTCCTAGCCGGGTGGGTCTCCAGGCTGAGGCACTCCTAGCCGGGTGGGTCTCCAGGCTGAGGCACTGAACACCTCCTAGCTGGGTGGGTCTCTAGGCTGAGGCACTGACCACCTCCTAGCTAGGTGGGTCTCCAGGCTGAGACACTGAACACCTCCTAGCCGGGTGGGTCTCCAGGCTGAGGCACTGAACACCTCCTAGCCGGGTGGGTCTCCAGGCTGAGGCACTGAACACCTCCTAGCCGGGTGGGTCTCCAGGCTGAGGCACTGAACACCTCCTAGCCGGGTGGGTCTCCAGGCTGAGGCACTGACCACCTCCTAGCTGGGTGGGTCTCCAGGCTGAGGCACTGAACACCTCCTAGCCGGGTGGGTCTCCAGGCTGAGGCACTGACCACCTCCTAGCTGGGTGGGTCTCCAGGCTGAGGCACTGACCACCTCCTAGCCGGGTGGGTCTCCAGGCTGAGGCACTGACCACCTCCTAGCCGGGTGGGTCTCCAGGCTGAGGCACTGAACACCTCCTAGCCGGGTGGGTCTCCAGGCTGAGGCACTGACCACCTCCTAGCCGGGTGGGTCTCCAGGCTGAGGCACTGAACACCTCCTAGCTGGGTGGGTCTCCAGGCTGAGGCACTGACCACCTCCTAGCTGGGTGGGTCTCCAGGCTGAGGCACTGAACACCTCCTAGCTGGGTGGGTCTCCAGGCTGAGGCACTGACCACCTCCTAGCTGGGTGGGTCTCCAGACTGAAGCACTGACCACCTCCTAGCCGGGTGGGTCTCCAGGCTGAGGCACGGACCACCTCCTAGCTGGGTGGGTCTCCAGGCTGAGGCACTGAACACCTCCTAGCTGGGTGGGTCTCCAGGCTGAGGCACTGACCACCTCCTAGCTGGGTGGGTCTCCAGACTGAGGCACTGACCACCTCAAAACTACTTCTTCAAGATATTAGGTAAACGGACACGGCTTGACAAAGCTGTCCTAACACGGACACAGAGGGTATATATAAGTAAAGAGCGAGGTGCAAAGCATAATACAATCGTTGTAGTAGTAGTACTTGTGGTGGTGGTAGTAGTAGTAGTAGTAGTAGAAGTACTTGTGGTAGTAGCAGTAGTAGTAGTAGTGGTATTAGTAGTAGTAGTAGTGGTGGTGGTATTATTAGTAGTAGTGGTAGTAGTAGTAGTAGTGGTAGCAGCTATGTGATGGCGGGGTTTGTTGCTTTGTGGAGAATTCTTGCTAATACTTCAGAGATGATGAAGTTGCCTTTAATCTGTTTAACTGCGTTGCGGAATTCCGGTGTTGTACGCAGGCATTATTCAAATTATCATTCCTACATGCATTAATGTGTTCACCGAGACGTGTTTCGAGGTTTCTTGCTGTTTCACCTACGTATATTTTGTCACAACATCCACAGGGGATAGTATAAACCCCTGTACTCATTGGTTCAATGTTCTTCAATATCGTCGTAGTCAGATCTATTATGGAACTACTGGTTGGAATGACGACTCTAGTGTTAACTAGCGCGAGTTCTTTAGAGACGTTCACTACAACCTGGCTGTGGAGGATTATAACTTTGTTAGGAGTGTTAGTATACTAACCCTCCTAACAAAGTTATAATCCTTCCCACAGCCAGGTTGTAGTGAACGTCTCTAGAGTACATGCGTAGTCTTTGATGAAAAGGGGAGGGAAATGTAGATCAGTGAATACATAAATAACCCGCACATAGAAGAAAGGAGCTTACCACGACGTTTCGGTCCGACTTGGACCATTTACAAAGTCACACTAACAAAGAGGAGATTAAGGTGTACATATAGGCCAGCAGACAGGACCTATATATACTCCCTCCTTCTTCCCTTTTTGTTAGTGTGACTTTGTAAATGGTCCAAGTCGGACCGAAACGTCGTCGTAAGCTCCTCTTCTATGTACGGGTTATTTATGTATTGTTCCAGTCACGATATTGTGCCATTTTTTTGTTATTTACTGATCAGTGAAAATTTGGTGAATGTATGTATGTGGACTTCTCGTCAAGAAACTCTGGTTTCATAGGAAAGGCCAATGATGATGCCTCTTTTATTCTTAGTATCTTCACTAATCTACATTTGCCTCCCTTTTCCATCTAGGACTTCATGAAAAGAACCCTTCAGATCATTAATACTCCACGCACTAACACCACTCCTATCAAAGTTATAATTCTTCCCTACAGCCAAGTTGCACATTATTCTTAAGTAGTGCACATTAGTGTTATTCATTTACTGGCGCAAACGCACGCACACGTACGCAAAAACACATGCACTCATACCTGCCAGCTTACGCACACAAATGAACCTTGAACAAAAGACCTGCGGTCATCTGTGGTTTACAAGTAAGACCTTGAAGTTCCCTTCGGCTGTGTGACCTTCGACCTGGAGTAACCGTGACCCCTGACCTCGGAGACGCGGTACATCTTCCCGAAGGACATTTTTCTTGTTCCTACACAACAACACTCACACAAAATGGCTTCAACAGAATACAGTTTTTTTTTTTTTTTTTTTTTTGAGGTATGACCTGTCATTTCCTCCCTCACTTCACTTCAACTTCGTACTGTCCCTAAAACCTGACCTGACCATCACCCCGACATGCCCTTTACACCCCTGCCACCCACCCTTAACCATACCACCACCCCTAAACCATCACCCCACCCCGAACATTATACCACCCTCAGTATCACCACTCAACCTTCTCCGCACTCTACCTTCCCCGCACTCTACCTTCCCCGCACTCTACCTTCCCCGCACTCTACCTTCCCCGCACTCTACCTTCCCCGCACTCTACCTTCCCCGCACTCAATCTTCCCCACTCTACCTTCCCCGCACTCTACCTTCCCCGCACTCTACCTTCCCCGCACTCAATCTTCCCCGCACTCTACCTTCCCCGCCTCTACCTTCCCCCCTCCCTTCCGCACTCAATCTTCCCCCACTCTACCTTCCCGCACTCTACCTTCCCCGCACTCACCTTCCCCGCACTCTACCTTCCCCCACCGTGACCTTCCCGCACTCTACCTTCGCACCCACCAACAGGAGAGAGAGAGAGAGAGAGAGAGAGAGAGAGAGAGAGAGAGAGAGAGAGAGAGAGAGAGAGAGAGAGAGAGAGAGAGAGAGAGAGAGAGAGAGAGAGAGAGAGAGAGAGAGAATTTTCCAGCATCGTGTGTGTTTAAAGTTTTCTTACGTTTGAGATGAAACACGGAAAACATTTGTTTGTTTGCCTATTTACTGTTCTGCCTTTCCGGCCTCTAATATGTATGATATATATATATATATATATATATATATATATATATATATATATATATATATATATATATATATATATATATATATATCACTAGCCAAGGACTTGAACCCATGTTGTACTGGCCCGCCTCAAGTGAGCCAGAACCACATGACGCCTATATATATATATATATATATATATATATATATATATATATATATATATATATATATATATATACATACATACATACATACATACATACATACATACATACATACATACATACATACATACATACATACATACATACATACACACATACATATATACATACATTCATACATACATACATACATTCATACATACATACATACATACATACATACATACATACATACATACATACATACATACATACATACATACATACATACATACATACATACATACATTCATACATATAAGTAAACATAGGAAGGAACAAGGTGGTGAAAATAGCAAAAAATTTAAGTAATGAAAAACTGAATATCAGACTGGAGGGAGGGGGAGGAATGGAGGGAGGGAGGGAGGGAGAGGGAGGAATGGAGGGAGAGGGAGGAATGGAGAGAGAGGGAGGAATGGAGGGAGGGAGTATGGAGGAAGTAAATGTAGTCAGATATTTGTTACTGGAGTTGTCAGCAGATGGGTCTATGAAAGACGAGGTGAATCATAGAGATGAGGGGAAAAGGTGAGTGGAACACTGAGGAGTCTGTGGAGACAAAGAACGTTATCCATGGAAGCAAAGAGGGGAATGTATGAATATAGTGGCACCAACGCTCTTACGGCTCTACAGTGCCCCGTGGCCTGGTGGCTAAAGCTCTCGCTTCACACGGCGAGTGTCCGGGTTCGATTCCCAATGAGGGTAGAAACATCTGGTGTGTTTCCTTACACCAGTTGTCTATGTTCCCTATCAGTAAAATGGGTACCTGGGTGTTAGTCGACTGATGTGGGTCGCATCCTGGGACAAAACTGACCTAATTTGCCCGAAATGCTCTGCATAAAAAGCGGCTTTCTATATAGTAGTATGTCATTGATGTCAGGTAGGCCTGTATACCCTGTACATGTACTTGTAGAAATAAAGATATTGTTATTATATTATTATTATTATATTGGTGAGAATCGTGGTTGGTGAATGTTGCAATAAGCAGAAGGCTGGAGGCAGTGGAGCTGTCGTGTCTAAGGTCAATGCGTGGCGCCAATATTATGCAGAAAATCCGTAGCTTGAAGATTAGAAGGAGGGACGGGGGTTCTAAAAGAATTATGCAGAGGGCTAAGGAAGGGTTGTTGAGGTGGTTCGGACATTTAGAGAGGCTGGAACGAAACAGAATGAGTCAGAGTGCGTATAAATCTGTAGTGGAAGGAAGACGGGGTAAGGGTCGTCCTAAGAAAGGCTGGAGGAAGGGGGTAAAGGAGGTTTTGTGTGAGAGAGGTTTGGACTTCCAGCAAGTGTACATGAGCATGTTAGATAGGAGTGGAGGGAAATGTTTTTTTATGACTCGATGTACTGTTAGAGTGTGAGCAAAGTAACATTTATGAAGGGATTAAGGGAAACCGGTTAGCCAGACTTGCATTCTTAGGCATAAGACACAAAATATCGTCAACATATCTATACCACTTAGCTCCATTAGGAAGGATTGTGTTAAGCAATCTTGTTTCAAAAACTTCCATGTATAAATTACTAAGAACAGGTGAGAGAGGATTTCCCATTGCCATACCAAACTCCTGAGTGTAAAACTCGTTATTAAATACAAATTTTGTATCAACAATACAAAGTTTAATAAGTTTAATGACAGGAGGAACTTGCGATGGTAAATCGTAATTAACAAGTTCTTCAGATAAGAAACTTAATAAATCATCAACTGGACTTTTGTAAACAAGGAAGTAACATCAAAATTAACCATGTTGAAATCATTTAAGTCGGTCAAGATACTTATTTTATACACTAAACCTATGTTGTTTTTAACTTTATTTTTTTTTTTAACAATTGGGCTCAAAATATATTTACCCTATATGTATGGATTAATAAAAAACGCACAAACCAGGTGATTCAGTTATACCAATTATTAGCTCCATAGGATCAGTTTCCTATAAATTATCTAAATGGTTTATTTATATTTTGAGCCCAATTTTTGAGAAAAAATTCAGTGGTTGTTCTGCATATATACAGTATATATATATATATATCGCAAACGAAGCGATACAAGATGCAAAACAACCACGGGGGGAGTAGAATGATAGCTCAAGGCCTTTCGTATTGCAATCAACACATCATCAGGAGCTTGCATAATTGCAGAAAAGAGGAGGATGTCACAGCAAGTACGTTCCCAGAGGATCGTCTTCACTGGAGTCCAGTGAAGACTAGTCGCAGTATTGTTATTGATCAATACCACTCGTTCGTGGGTACAATAATATACATATACATAAATAACAAAAAAGGCACAATACCGTGACTGAAACAATACACACACAACCCGCACATAGAAGAGAGGAGCTTACGACGACGTTTCGGTCCGACTTGGACCATTTACAAAGTCACACTAACACAAAGAACAGGTAAAAGGGGTTATATATAGGCCAGCAGACAGGGGAGGGCACAAGAAAGTGGTGGAGGAGTAATAGTGGAAATAGTAGTGGTAGTGGAAGTAGTAGTAGTGGAGTCAGTCATAGTCTAGGAAAGAGGAGCACTGCAATAAAGCTGGCGGCCCGCATGGGGTAAGGACAAGAACACAGAGGGGGAAAATGAAAATAAAATAAAGAAGGACAAATACAAGGCAAAAGAAAGAAAACCCAGAGGAGAAAGAAGAAAAAGGAGAAGGGGGAAGAGATAGAAAGGGAAGGAATCAGGTTAAGTCACAGGTGTTCTGAAGTTTGGAGCATTTAACAATGTAATGGGAGAGGAAAGCATCTACAGAGATAAAGCCAGGGCTAAGATTCATACAGGAAAAGTTGTGTATAAGGGAGGATTCAACCAGACAGCGACTGTGAAAGTTGGACGTAGGGTAGACAGTTTTAGCAGAAACCAATCAATAGGATGACTGTGATCTCTGACATGACAGAAAAGAGCATTGTTGATGTCGGCAAGCCTAACACTATTTTTGTTCTCCCTAAGTCTGTCAGAAAGAGATCGGCCAGTTTCTCCAAAGTACTGAAGAGGACAGGAGGAGAATGAGGTGGTCAGTCCCTCAACCTTGAGTCGATGTTGTCAGTCTGACAACATCGACTCAAGGTTGAGGGACTGACCACCTCATTCTCCTCCTGTTCTTCACGATTCTCCTTTGTATGGACTGATGAAGCCACTGTGTGGCGAAACGTTTCCTCAATAAAGATACCCAAGTGTTGCGTATGTGTCTAATTTACCAACTCTATTTCTTGTTCCTCCTGTCCTCTTCAGTACTTTGGAGAAACTGGCCGATCTCTTTCTGACAGACTTAGGGAGAACAAAAATAGTGTTAGGCCGACACCAATAATGCTCTTTTCTGTCATGTCAGAGATCACAGTCATCCTATTGATTGGTTTCTGCTAAAACTGTCTACCCTATGTCTAACTTTCACAGTCGCCGTCTGGTTGAATCCTCCCTTATACACAACTTTCCCTGTATGAATCTTAGCCCTGGCTTTGTCTCTGTAGATGCTTTCATAAGAACATAAGAAAGGAGGAACACTGCAGCAGGCCTGTTGGCCCATACTAAGCAGGTCCTTCACATTCCATCCCACTAACAGAACATTTGTTCAACCTAATTTTCAATGCTACCCAAGAAATATGCTTTGATCATTTTATTTACTCATGTGCAATTCCCACTCAAATCCAACCTCTCTCACTCATGAATTTGTCCAACCTAAATTTAAAACTACCCAAGGTCCTTGCTTCAATAACCCTACTAGGCAGATTGTTCCACTCATCAACTACCCTATTTCCAAACCAATACTTTCCTATATCCTTTCAAATCTAAACTTATCCAACTTGAATCCATTATTGCGGGTTCTCTCTTGGAGAGATACCCTCAAGACCTTATTTATATCCCCTTAATTAATACCCATTTTCCTCTCCCATTACATTGTTAAATGCTCCAAACTTCAGAACACCCGTGACTTAACCTGATTCCATTCCCTTCTATCTCTTTCCCCTTCTCCTTTTTCTTCTTTCTCCTCTGGGTTTTCTTTCTTTTGCCGTGTATTTGTCCTTCTTTATTTTATTTTCATTTTTCCCCCGCTCTGTGTTCTTGTCCTTACCCCATGCGGGCCGCCAGCTTTATTGCAGTGCTCCTCTTTCCTAGAATATGACTGACTCCACTACTATTACTTCCACTACCACTACTACTTCCACTATTACTCCTCCACCACTTTCTTTTGCCCTCCCCTGTCTGCTGGCCTATATATAACCCCTTCTACCTGATCTTTGTGTTAGTGTGACTTTGTAAATGGTCCAAGTCGGACCGAAATGTCGTATACATATACATATATTGTATAAAGGGAAAGTTTTTAGTAAGTAAATAACTTTCCAATTTAAAAAATCTTAAAAATAAGTATGCATGAATGACCCACACAAGAGGGCAAACTTTAAACATTTCTGTCCGTCATCAGAGTCAGGATTGACCGAAACCTCGTCCAAAGTATGAATTATTTGTATATTGTTGCTGTATTATGACTTATTCTGGAGGGTCGGTTGACAATAGCGACCGTGACGCTTGTATTCATTTTTTAAAAAGAAATGTATTTTTTTCCTGTTTTAAAGAATGGTTTTGAAGAGGAACAAAGGTGAGTGAAGCAGCGGGGAGGGACCCACCTGACGTGGGTACCTCTCGTCACGTGACTATTGACTCACCACTCGAAGGAAGAGATACTTCAGTTACTCGAAGGAAGAAATTCTTAAGTTTCTCCAAAGAAGAGATACTCAAGTTACTGGAAGGATGAGATAATAATAATCTTTATTTCTACAAGTACATATACAAGGTATACAAGCCTGACATCAGACATACTACTGTATAGAAAGCCCCTTGTTATGCAGAGCATTTCGGGCAAATTAGGTCAATTTTGTCCCAGGATGCTACCCACACCAGTCGACTAACGCCCAGGTACCCATTTACTAATGGGTGAACAAGGACAACCGGTGTGAGGAAACACGCCTAATGTTTCCACCCTCGCCGGAAGTCGAACCCAGAGCCTCAGCGTGTGAAGCGAGAGCTTTTGCTTACAAGCACGAGCCACCATACTCAAGTTAGTTAAGTTACCCGAAGGAAGAGATACTCCAGTTACTGGATGGAAGACATAATCAAGTTACTTCAAAGAGACACTTGAAATACCCAGAGTATAACAGGAGAAGGAAGTTTCTTGACAGAAGTACGAAAATAATATAGCGTCGAAAGACAAATCTGATACGAAGCTGTTGTACAGCCACATCAGGAGGAAAACAACAGTCAAGGACCAGGTAATCAGGCTGAGGAAGGAAGGCGGGGATGTCACAAGAAAGGACAAAGAAATATGTGAAGAGTTCAACACGAGATTCAAGGAAATATTTTCAGTGGACACAGAAAGGATTCCAGAAAGCTGGAATGGGGTGGATACACCAACAAGTACTGGACACAATATACACAACAGAGGAGGAGGTGAAGAGGCTCCTAAGTGAACTAGATACCACAAAGGCAGTGGGACCAGACATCATCTCTCTGTGGGTTCTGAGAGAGGGAGCAGAGGCGTTGTGTGTGCCACTAGCAACAATCTTCAATACATCTATCGAAACAGGGCAATTACCTGAGGTGTAGAAGACAGCAAATGTTGTTCGAATATTTAAGAAAGGAGAAAGACAGGCAGCATTAAACTACAGACCAGTGTCACTGACATGTATAGCATGCAAAGCTATGAGAGAAGCTTAACAGAAGAGTGGTGTAGCACCTAGAAAGGAATGAGCTTATAAACGACATCCAGCATTGTTTCAGGGAAGGGAAATCCTGTGTCACAAACCTATAGGAGTTTTATGACAAGGTGACAGAAGTAAGACAAGAGAGGGAAAAACGGGTGGGTAGATTGCATTTTCCTGGTCTGTAAAAAAGCTGTCGACACAGTTCCACACAAGAGATTAATGCAAAAGCTAGATCACTGCACTGGGTCAGAGAATACTTGACAGGAAGGAAAGAACGAGTCATGGTACGTGACGAGGTGTCAGATGGGGCGCCTGTGACAAGCGGGGTTCCACAGGGGTCAGTCCTAGGGCCGGTGCTGTTTCTGGTATATGTGAATGACATGACGGAAGGAATAGATTCAGAGGGGTAACTGTTTGCAGACGATGTGAAGCTAATGCGAAGCATTCAATTGGATGAGGATCAGGTAGGACTGCATACGGATCCGGACAGGTTGCAAGCCTGGTCCAGCAACTGGCTCCTTGCGTTTAACCCCACCAAGTGCAAAGTCATGAAGATTTGGGAAGGTCAGAGAAGACAGCAGAGCACAGGCTAAGGGGCCAAGACTGCAAACCTCACCCAAGGAAAATGATCTTGGGGTGAGTATAATACCGAGCACATCTGCACATCTCCCGAGGCTCACATCAACCAAATAACTGCTGCAGCAAATGGGCGCTTGGTAAAAGTAGGGAATCGTTCAAGATTATGTACACCGAATACATCATGCCCATATTGAAGTATGCAGCACCAGTATGGAACCCACATCTGGTCAAGCAAGTCAAGAAATTAGAGAAAGTGCAAAAGTTTGCAACAAGACTAGTCCCGGAGCTAAGCGGTAAGTCTTATGAGGAGAGATTAAGGAAAATCGACCTGACGGCACTGGATGACAGAAGGGATAGAGGGGACATGATAACAACATATAAAATACTGAGAGGAATTGAAAAGTAGGATAGGGACAGCAACAATAGGCCACAACTGGAAGCTGAAGACTCAGATGAGTCACAGGGATGTTAGGAAGTATTTCCTCAGTCACGGAGTTGTCAGGAAGTGGAATAATCTAGAGTGATGTAGTGGAGGCAGGATCCATACATAGATTTAAGAAGGGGTAAGATAAAGTTCATAGAGCAGAGAAATAGTGGACCTAATACCGACCAGCAAAGAGGCGGGGTCAGGAGCTGTGACTCGGCCCTTGCCGAATAGGTATAACTGGTCAATTAGAAAGAACTCATTTAAAATTAAGTCCTTTCTAAAAAAAAATCTTATACGTTTAAAGATTTTTTTTCATTTATGTTAATGTAAAAAATAATAATTTTGTACAAAAAAAAAAATATTATAACAAGCGCAATTTAATTTAGCCTAATCCAAATAAATATATTTTAGATAAGTTTGCAATAATTGAATAATAAGAAAACACAATGAAATACATTTTTTTCGTTAGGCTCAGAAAGATTTTTGTGAAACTATTGCATACACAAATTTTCGCTTGCCTTATTCGGCAAGAAGAGCGTTGCTATTTAAGCCAAAATCGCAAGTTTTATCTATTCGGCATGACATGTATGTATATATATATATATATATATGTCGTGCCGATTAGGTAAAACTGGTCAATTAGCAAGAACTCATCTAAAATTAAGTCCTTTCTAAAATTTTCTCTTATACGTTTAAAGATATATTTTTTCATTTATGTTAATGTAAGAATTTATAATTTTGTACCAAGAGAAACTTTGAAAACCTACCTAACCTTATTACAACAAGCGCAATTTAATTTAGCCTAACCCAACTAAATATATTTTAGATACGTTAACATTAATTTAATAATAAACAAACACAATGAAATATATTTTTTTCGTTATGTTCAGAATGATTTTGGCGAAATTATTGCATACACAAATTTTCACTTGTCTTATATGGCTAGGTAAACGTTGCTATTTAAGCCAAAATCGCAAGTTTTACCTAATCGGCACGACATATATATATATATATATATATATATATATATATATATATATATATATATATATATACAAAGGTGACAATATAAGAGGTGATTACTGTATATTTCGAGCTTACACTGAGGTCCTCTTCAACAGACTAAAAAGTATACGAGATTAAACTTGCATACAATTTCACCTCACATGACCTAAGTCATGCAGACATACTTCAAACGTTTATTGTAATGGTCTGCAGAGAGATTAAACCAATAAGCAACATTTCGTGAGCGCGTGAAAGCATTTTGCACGAGTGTTGCAACATGTGTGAGTGCTGCAACATATGCACGAATGTTGCAACGTGTGTGAATGCTGGAACGTGTGCGAGAGTGTTGCAACATAGGTGCCAAGGTTGCAACATGGGTGCCTGTGTTGCAATATGTATGTGATATTTGCAACATGCGTGTGAGTGTTGCAGCACATGTGCCAGTGTTGCAACTCATGTGCCAGTGTGAAAACAAATGTGTCTGTACTGCAACATGTGTGCCAGTGTTGCAACACATGTGCCAGTGTTGCATCTCATGTGCCAGTGTGACAACAAATGTGTCAGTATTGCAATATGTGTGCCAGTGTTGCAATACATGTGTCAGTATTGCAACATGTGTGCAGGCTGGGGACGGGATACGCCTGTGTGTATCACATATCATCCTCCTATATCACCTGCGAGCCCATTCATAACTTAGCACGTTGGGGATTAATATTTAGAGTCAGAAGATCGCTTTTCTGATTGGCTAATAAAAGTATCAGTGTAAACAATAGAACCCATCGCAGCCAATGAGCATTTAGGACTTCAGTCTACATGGTATCATCGCAGCCAATCGGGAGCGGGGTAGCGGATGTTCCCTTACCAATTAGAATGCTGCTAACGTTCTCATGCTTGAGCAGTGTTCTCTACGTTGAAAATAATTCGTTTACAAATTAACGAATGGAAGAAGAGTCATAACTCGATATTCTTTTGATAAGTTGATGTTATAATGAGCCATTAAATAAAAGCTGTTGTTTTTATGAATTTGCTTTTTTTTTTTTTGTAATATGCGAAGGGCGGCTTGAAGTAATTGTTGTTTGGGATCAGTTATATAATAATGACACAGGGTGATTGTGTGCGCTCACCTACATGTGGTTGCAGGAGTCGAGTCTCAGTTCCTGGCCCCGCCTCATCGCCGGTCGCTGCTAGGTTCTCCCTCAACTTGCTTCGAGAGCCTTACTGTACCTCTTCTTAAAGCTTTGTGTGGATTCTGCCCCTACCATCACACTCTCCAGAAGTGATGGTGGCGCAGTAATAGTAGTGGTGGTGGTGGTTGTACCAATAGTAATAATGGTGGTGGTTATACCAATAGTAATAATGGTGGTAATAGTAGTGATAATAGTTTTAGTGCTAGTGGTGGTAACATTATTATTATTATTGCTAGTAGCAGTGGTGATGGTGGTAGTAGTAGTAGCAATAGTCGTAGTAGCATTAGTGTTAATAATAGTAATAGTGGTAGCAATAGTAGTATTTGTAGAAAAAATAGTAGTGGTGGTGGTAGCAATAGTAGCAGCAGTAGTGATAGTAGTAGTAGTAGCGATAGTAGTAGTAGTAGTGGTAGTGACATCAATATTAATAGTAATAATAATAATAATAGCAATATTTATAGTGGTAATAATAGTTGTAATGGTAGAAGTAGTAGTAGTGGTAGTAATGCTAGTGGTATTTTTGGTAGTAGTAGTGGTGGTGGTAGTAGTGACAGTGGTAGTGGTAGTGGAGGAAGTAGTAGTAGTAACAGAAATTCCATAACAGACAGGTAGACTGGTGGAACCGAGGCAGCTTAGTTGGTAGACAGCCAGAACACAGATGATAATATTGGTAGACTGGGAGAAACCGGTTGAGGGTCAGAAAGGGAGGAAACCGGTCTGGTAGCGAGCCACTCTTGCCATCTCTGCATGTAAATTCTATCCAGTCTTTAATTAAGGCTGAGTTGTGAGTGATTTAGGAGTTTGTGCTGGAGAGAGAGAGAGAGAGAGAGAGAGAGAGAGAGAGAGAATAATGCAGACACACTAGAAGGAACACTGAGAGGAAGGAAGAGGAAGAGAAAGGGGTGAGTGAGCAAGAAAGAGAGAGAAGGGGAAGAACTTTAAGAGGAGTGCAATTAAACTCTGAAATGAACGACACTGAATAAAGAAGAGAGAAGGGTAAAGTGAGTGAGCCGACGGAACACAGAACACACTGGAGAGGCAAGGAGTAGATTGACAGGTGAGGGGTAGATGGCAGGTGACTGGTAGATAAACAGGTGAGGGGTAGATGATAGGTGACTGGTAGAGTAACAGGTGAGGAGTAGACGGCAAGTGACTGGTAGATTGACAGGTGACTGTTAGATTGACAGGTGAGGGGTAGATTGAGAGGTGAGGGGGTAGAGTGACAGGTGAGGGTAGAGTGACAGGTGAGGGGTAGAGTGACAGGTGAGGGGTAGAGTGACAGGTGAGGGGTAGAGTAACAGGTGAGGGGTAGATGATAGGTGAGGGGTAGAGTAACAGGTGAGGGGTAGAGTGACAGGTGAGGGGGTAGAGTGGCAGGTGAGGGGTAGAGTGACAGGTGAGGGGTAGAGTGACAGGTGAGGGGTAGAGTGACAGGTGAGGGGTAGAGTGACAGGTGAGGGGTAGAGTGACAGGTGAGGGGTAGAGTGACAGGTGAGGGGGTAGAGTGACAGGTGAGGGGGTAGAGTTACGTGTGCCTTGTACTCCATGTTTCAAGAACTCTCTCGGTAGGCTGTAAAAAAAAATATCTTTCGAAAATGGTTAAAAATACCGACAAGTTGATGAGTAAGACACATGTGCACCAGCTGGACACATGTGCAACAGCTGGACACATGTGCACCAGCTGGACACATGTGCAACAGCTGGACACATGTGCAACAGCTGGACACATGTGCAACAGCTGGACACATGTGCAACATCTGGACACATGTGCACCAGCTGGACACATGTGCACCAGCTGGACACATGTGCAACAGCTGGACACATGTGCAACAGCTGGACACATGTGCAACAGCTGGACACATGTGCAACAGCTGGACACATGTGCAATAGCTGGACACATGTGCAACAGCTGGACACATGTGCAACAGCTGGCCATCTTCATTGTTGAAACGTTTCGTCTACACAGTAGACTTCTTCAGTCAAATACATAGAATGGATTGTAAGCAGCAGAAGCGACGAGGTAAAGATGTAAACAGTAAGTTAACCTTGGAGGTATAGTTTGAGGCTGTCAGTCCCTAGTCTGGAGAAGAGTTCAGCTAGACTGAAGAATCCCACCGGGTAGGTGAAGCGCTTCAACAGTAAAGATACCCAACTCTTGCGTCTCACTCGTCATTATATCCTTCGTTAATTTTTTTCCCGCATTTCTTATTTTCCGAGAGTGGGATTCCCATCACTATTCAGTCTTGATATTAGCGTCTATTTCAAGGGGAAAAAATCACAATACAGCGGCTGCAACAATTCATAAATGGCTCTTTGGTTAAATGACCGAAGCCTTCTGCTGGCCTTCCTGTCAATAACGAGGGAAAAAATAAAGATCTGTATTACTCTTCTCTCTCTCTCTCTCTCTCTCTCTCTCTCTCTCTCTCTCTCTCTCTCTCTCTCTCTCTCTCTCTCTCTCTCTCTCTCTCTCTCTCTCTCTCTCTCTCTCTCTCTCTCTCTCTCTCTCTCTCTTTGTAAGTGAGGACGAGTCTATGTGTCAGTCCAGATCGTTTAGAGTTAACGATGAGAACTGGGGGGGAGGGGAGGGATATTCTTTAACAAAACAGTATATCAGCAGTGTGCTGCTGTAAGAGTTAGTCAGCTACGCGCAGCTTCAAAGGTCTCCTTGCAACAGAGCTGGAGTCACTATCACTTGGGAACAGCCATCTCTCTGGATAGCCTATCTCGACACAGGTAAAGAGGAACACGGTCGAAGAGAACACGGTCGAAGAGAACACGGTCGAAGAGAACACGGGGGAAGAGAACACGGGGGAAGAGGAACATTTCTTCTTGAGGATGGGAAAGAAGGAACGGCTGGGGAAGGGGAGGGAGATGTGCCCCAGCTCCTGCATGAATGATTTACACGGCAATTTTATTATGCACTCCCGAAGGTCCTTCCCACATGGTACCCCAGCCCCTGGTAGCGCGCTAGCCCCTGGTAGCACGGCAGCCCCTGGTAGCACGGCAGCCCCTGGTTGCACGGCAGCCCCTGGTAGCACGCTAGCCCCTGGTAGCACGGCAGCCCCTGGTAGCTCGGCAGCCCCTGGTAGCACGGCAGCCCCTGGTAGCACGCCTAGCCAGACCCACCAACAAATCCTCATTATTTCACTACGTCGCCTTTCACACGCATTTCTTCTAGTCGGTTGCTTAAACGTTTCCTGGAAGAATACAAATACAATTTTCTCTTTTTTTTTTCATTTTAAACTTGGCTAGGTTAAGTTAGGCCAGTTAAGGTTATTACTTAATTAACGTTTTATTGCTGCTAATAAAACTTAACTCGAAACTAAGCCCACATTGTTGCAATTAACAAAACTTAAAAACTAGTAAAGAGTGAGATACTTCCATGTTTTGAGAGAGAGTGAGAGACAGACAGACACAGACACAGACACAGAAACAGAAAGACAGACAGACAGACAGAAGGACAGAGACACACACACACACACACACACAGTCAGACAGATAGACCAACAGTGGGAGAGAGAGAGAGAGAGAGAGAGAGAGAGAGAGAGAGAGAGAGAGAGAGAGTCTTCAGTGTTGGTGGGATCCAGGAGTGGAAGTTACACACTACTGTTCCACAAGATCGAAAAGAGGTGATGCCGATAATGAGTAAAGGAGGGGGGGGGGAAAGATATACGAAGCATAACAGCTCTTAATGGGAGAATGTTTCGCTCTGTGTAGAGCTTTATCAAGTCATGTTTCGCTCGGGGTAGAGCTTTATCAAGTCACGTTTAAGCTCTGTGTAGAGCTTTATCAAGTCATGACCTGCTAAAGCTCTACACAGAGCAAGACGTTGTCCCAATTAAAGTTTGGTCCGAAACGTGTGTCGTCTCTTCACTTTGAACATAAGAATGGAGGAACACGGTAGCAAGTCTACCGGCCATACCAGGAAGGTCCTTCTCAAACCCAAAATTACCATTGCCTCATCATTGTCTCAGCAGTGTCCCAGTAGTGTCCCAGAATTGCTCCAGCGGAGTCCCAGCATTTAAATTAATTCCCAGACAAAGTCGATGACTTGAGAACTAGATTAATGGTTTTTTTTTCTATCTCTGGTCTCCAGAAAAGTGTTGATGAGACACCGGACTTTCCAGTCTTTAATTAAAACAATAACAGCAACAAAAACAAAAACAGCAACAAAAACAACAACAGCAACAAAAACAAAAACAGCAACAAAAACAACAGCAACAAAAACAACAACAGCAGCAACAAAAACAACAACAGCAACAAAAACAACAACAGCAACAAAAGCAACAACAGTAATAAAAACAACAGCAACAAAAACAACAACAGCAACAAAAACAACAGCAACAAAAACAACAACAGCAACAAAAACAACATCAACAAAACAAGAGCAACAAAAACAACAACAGCAACAAAAAACAACAACAGAAACAAAAACAACAACAGCAACAAAACAACAACAGCAACAAAAACAACAACAGCAACAAAAACAAGCCCCCCCACTCCCTTGAGAACCCAAGTGGGACTACCAGAGAGATATATGTCAAGTGGGGTCAAAAAAGTAACACTTTTTAAGTTACGTTCTGTGGGGGTGAAATTGTTTAGGCACTTCTAATTATTGTTTAAGCGTAAAGTGCCGCCACGGGGACAGTAGTGAGTAGTGCCACTCACTCTGTGAGTGACACTCACTCTGTGAGTGACACTTATCGCTGGTGAGTGCTAGCGCTGGTTTGGCGACACCGACAAGGTGTAGGTGAAACACGCGTGTGCACGTTTCTCCACGGGCGGCTTCATCGGTTGTGGCGAAACGTTTCCTAAACACAGAGCATCTCAACCCTTCTAGGTGATCCAGCACTCACTGAATCAACTTCGTAACACCACAAAAAGAAAAAAGTCTGTAGGCACCGCTTCCTCCACTGTCCTCAGCTCTATGTTCTCTCTCTCTCTCTCTCTCTCTCTCTCTCTCTCTCTCTCTCTCTCTCTCTCTCTCTCTCTCTCTCTCTCTCTCTCTCTCTCTATCTATCTATCTATCTATCTATCTATCTATCTATCTATCTATCTCTCACTCTCTCTCTTTCTAAAAAAGAAACAATTTCATCCCTCCACTGACGTATGTTGACCTGAGACTTTAATTCTCTCTCTCTCTCTCTCTCTCTCTCTCTCTCTCTCTCTCTCTCTCTCTCTCTCTCTCTCTCTCTCTCTATCTATCTATCTATCTATCTATCTATCTATCTATATATCTCTCTCTCACTCTCTCTCTTTCTAAAAAAGAAACAATTTCATCCCTCCACTGACGTATGTTGATCTGAGACTCTAATTCTCTCTCTCTCTCTCTCTGTCTCTGTCTCTGTCTCTCTCTCTCTCTCTCTCTCTCTCTCTCTCTCTCTCTCTCTCTCTTTGCATGGTCATTTTTAAACAACTTACATTGTTTTTAATACCACAAGGGACTTAAATAAGAACTTTTACTCCTGCTTAAGACCCCCGTCAGGAAACACTTGTCTTGTTTCCTGACAAGTCTTACCTGACCTAACCTGCTCCTGCAACATGGAAAATGCAATTTTCGAGATATTTCAATTAGCATTCGAGGCAAGCAACATGACCAAGGCAGTGAGATTTACGCAGAAAATTTAAAGGCAGCTTTGGGAGCTATGCAACACTGGGCAGACGAGTGCAACAGTGATCAAACGAGTGAAACAATGAACAGACGAGTGCAGCAATGAACAGACGAGTGCAACACTGCACAGAGAGTGCAACACTGCACAGAGAGTGCAACACTGCACTTAATGCATCAACATCACCCCACATCCGCCTCACACTTCCACTCGATATAAATTAAGAAGAATTAAGCATAATTACTTTCCATCAGCGGAAACGAGTTTAACACTATGACGTCACCTTGCATGCTTCAGCATCCGGATTATCTGCTTTGTATTTGAAGCTTGAGGATCCGGATTATCTGCTTTGTATTTGAAGCTAAGGATCCGGATTCTTTGCTTCGTAATAAGAAACCAGGGAACCTGGTTTCTTACTTTCGTAATATGAAGTTAGGACGTTGTTTCCTAACTTCGCAATAAGAAGCTCCAAGCTTCAGTATTCAGCTCAATCAAACGCTTCAGTAAATGACTCCAGAGGAAGGAGCTTCTTTTCAGCTAAAGACTGACACACTGGTTCAACATTTGGGGATCTCATTCTTCGACTTTTCGATCTTCTAAACCATCTACAATATTTCTCTTCTGTTTTTCACTTAATCTATAATTTAACAACTGGCTCTCCAGTTGTCTTTTATATAGGTGCAGACACGCATTTGTGTGAGGGGTGGAAGGGAAGGGCACGAATGTGCGTGTTGTCACCGAAATGTACTGGCGGGAGTTGAGTCACGGCTGCATGTCCTGCCTCTTAACCTTCACTAAACCGGCGTAGTATGTTGTTTTTCTTAAAGAAAACTGGGCGATTTATTGCCAGGTGAATGTAGTCAGTGTGCTTTTCTTGCTGATACCGGAAGGCGGATCGAGTCTTCAGCGCTTACCTAGTATGCTAGGACCATGTCTCCTTGGGATTCTCGTTCCACCAGTGACATGTAGCGGAGGCTGTTGTAGTTGTAAGGGTTGAGATTGTAGTAGGGGTTAGGAGTGTGGTTGAGTCTGTGGTAGTTAAGGAGCTTGAGGTTGTAGAGTGATTTGGGGGTGTGGTGGAGAGCATGGCAGGAGTGAGGAAGTATGGCAGGAGTGGTGGAGAGCATGGCAGGAGTGAGGAAGTATGGAAGGAGTGGTGGAGAGCATGGCAGGAGTGAGGAAGTATGGCAGGAGTGGTGGAGAGCATGGCAGGAGTGAGGAAGTATGGCAGGAGTGGTGGAGAACATGGCAGGAGTGGTGGAGAGCATGGCAGGAGTGGTGGAGAGCATGACAGGAGTGAGGATAGTATGGCAGGAGTGAGGAGAGTATGGCAGGAGTGAGGATAGTATGGCAGGAGTGAGGATAGTATGGCAGGAGTGAGGATAGTATGGCAGGAGTGAGGATAGTATGGCAGGAGTGAGGAGAGTATTGCAGGAGTGAGGATAGTATGGCAGGAGTGAGGAGAGTATGGCAGGAGTGAGGATAGTATGGCAGGAGTGGTGGAGAGCATGGCAGGAGTGAGGATAGTATGGCAGGAGTGAGGATAGTATGGCAGGAGTGAGGAGAGTATGGCAGGAGTGAGGAGAGTATGGCAGGAGTGGTGGAGAGCATGGCAGGGGTGGTGGAGAGTATGGCAGGAGTGGTGGAGAGCATGGCAGGAGTGGTGGAGAGCATGGCAGGAGTGAGGAAGTATGGCAGGAGTGGTGGAGAGCATGGCAGGAGTGGTGGAGAGCATGGCAGGAGTGGTGGAGAGCATGGCAAAAGTGGTGGAGAGCATGGCAGGAGTGGTGGAGAGCATGGCAGGAGTGGTGGAGAGCATGGCAGGAGTGGTGGAGAGCATGGCAGGAGTGGTGGAGAGCATGGCAGGAGTGGTGGAGAGAGTTGCATAGTAATGTGGATGTGACAGAGAGTGGGTGTCTCAAATGACTTGATATTGTTTTATTACAGGCCTATGGAGTGGTCTTTTGGGTGCGGCTTAAGTGTATATTTACGAGTTAATGAAGTGCCTCAGTGAGACGACTTGTGAGGAGGAGTGCCAGCTGATGAAGTGTTTACTGTGGCTGGTATTGTGTCAGCCAGGTATCGCGAGTCTTTCCTCAGGGTTTATTCCACTTAGCACTGTGACTAATCTCGTTCCAAATCTCTCCGCTTTCTCTTGACTTGCTCGTTCAAGTGTAGGATCCATACTAGCGCCTTATAGAGTGTCGTCAAGAGTTTTCTTTGAGAGACCTGAACAGTAATCTTGAACTTGCTAGATGTTGCATTTGTCGCAGAGATTATTCGGTGTTTGTGCTGCCGACGGGATATGATGAGTTCTTCATCCTTCCTTAGTTGTCATTACCTTCCTTTGCTGTGTGTGTGTGTGTGTGTGTGTGTGTGTGTGTTTGTGTTTGTGTGTGTGTGTGTGTGTGTGTGTGTGTGTGTTTGTGTGTGTGTGTGTTTTACCCCGATCTCACACGACAAACTACCACCACCACCGCAACCACAATAACAACAACAACAACGTCAGTTATGACCCACTATCCATGCACCACTAACCTTGGACCACTAACCATGCACCACTAACCATGCACCACTAACCATGCACCACTAACCTTGGACCACTGACCACTCACCTCACACCACAAACCACTAACCACGGACCACCAAACATGCATTCCTGTCTCCTCACCCTCGCGTTCATCCACGGCTATCTCAGCCTCCAGCTGGCGTGTCCAGCCTCCAGCTGGCGTGTCCAGCCTCCAGCTGGCGTGTCCAGCGTACACGCTCCACTCAGTACCCTTGGATCCTGTGACAAGACAGGTTAAAAAAAGCTCGATCAGGCAAGCTATGAGCCAGGCAGGAGGGAGAGCAAAAGGGAGGGAGGAGAGAGAGGGAAAGATAGAGAGGGAGGGAGGGAGGGAGAGAAAGGAGGGGGAATGTAAGAAGGTAAAACCGGACAGACCACTTTGCTTGTATCGCACCAGGGAAGTGAGGGGGGGGGGTGTAGTCTTGACGTTGGGCCCCAAGCATGGGGTCAGTGTTTGGCTTGTGCTTGCTTGTGGAGGATATATATGTGTAAATATGGTTGTTTCGGCTTCAGTAAGTGTAGGGGCTGATTCCTGGTTCATGGCTGATGCCAAGATTACGGCTAGTTCCTGGATCGAGACTTGAGCCGGGACTATGGTATGCCTAAATAGGTAAGGTAGATGTGTGCTTACCTATGTAGTTGGTTGTGTCCGCCTCCACTGCCTGTCAAGATGTATACATTAACTTAGAATTGGTTCTCTCTTTTCGTTAAGTATCTTAGAAATTTTGTTTTCACGTCCAGCCAGTGCAAACGTGAATGTTTCTTAACACAGGGCGGATATTCAGTACCTGAGTTGCATAAAATATTGCAGTAGCTGAGAGCCTTATGGACTAGACGCTTGCTTCTATCTACCTGTTCACACTTCACTCTGGTAGCCAGTTATTGTGGGTATATTCGTCAGGGATAGCATTCTATCTCTGGTTTTAGTTATACAATGACCTTTTAAGTGAAGCAGTTGGCTTGAAGGACGGCGAGGCTCAGCAAAAATAGCAGCCGTTGGTCTGTGGTGTTTGGGAGGTAGATGTTTCCCAGCACACGTAAACTTGAGAGCAGGGCAGACAATGGTGCCATGGTGGGTCCTGGCACAAACAACCACTAAACTATCCATCCATGGGCAGGTGGGTCGTTGCATCAACAACCACTGGACCATCCACCAAGGGAAAGGTGGGAGGTAGCATCAACAACCACTGGACTATCCATCCAGGGGAAGGTGGGTCGTTGCATCAACAACCACTGGACTATCCATCCATGGGAAGGTGGGTCGTTGCATCAACGACCACTGGACTATCCATCCAGGGAAGGTGGGACGTAGCATCAACAACCACTGGACTATCCATCCAGGGGAAGGTGGGGGGTTGCATCAACAACCACTGGACTATCCATCCAGGGGAAGGTGGGGGGGTTGCATCAACAACCACTGGACTATCCATCTAGGGGAAGGTGGGAGGTTGCATCAACAACCACTGGACTATCCATCCAGGGGAAGGTGGAAGGTAGCATCAACAACCACTGGAATATCCATCCAGGGAAAGGTGGGAGGTAGCATCAACAACCACTGGATTATCCATCCAGGGGAAGGTGGGAGGTAGCATCAACAACCACTGGACTATCCATCCAGGGGAAGGTGGGAGGTAGCATCAACAACCACTGGACTATCTATCCAGGGGAAGGTGGGACGTAGCATCAACAACCACTGGACTATCCATCCAGGGGAAGGTGGTAGGTAGCATCAACAACCACTGGACTATCCATGTAAAGGAAGGCAATGCGGTGAAGATAGCATCTCCTTTTGCTCTCCTGATGCTGATAATCCTCCCACAGTCACACTTTTAACTCCTCAGCAAGTACTGACACCCAACACAAAATATCCCTCACCACAGAAAAAATTATTCGGTTAAATGAAATTGGTATTTTTGACACTTTTACTGTAGTGAGACCACTGAGGGGAACCGAGGGGAACAGATCGTGAGAAGTAAACCAGCATGACATTCTCGAAGAAAAATATTTGTGATCATAAAGCAAAGTGACTTTGATCGTATTTTAGTCTGTTAAAATAAATATAACAAGATTGCAAACATTTGTAATCAAGAATTATTATTTTTTCACCAGATCGAGTTTTTCCCAGCAATATTTTTGATATTTAAACTGCTTAAAAAATTGTAATGAGAATTGTAATGAGAGAATTGCTTGAATTTTACAGATGCAGAACAAAAACGCTATATATATAGTTTTTGTCCTGAATGAATTTTTGAAAAAGAAAGTAGTAAGGGGATATTAAAAAAAAAAAAAATTAAACAAAATTTAGATTTTTTCCTGTCTCGAACAAGGTCAATTGCCTAGGAAAATCTGAAGGAAAAAAACTTACCTAAGTTTGTGAAAACTTCCGGGACTCTCAGTGCCGTTGCTTCAGACGTTCAAAAAGGTGCCAAGAAAAATCGACGACGGTGGAGAGTGAAATTCAAACACGCAGATGCAGCAGATCTGATAATGTTATGTGTAAAACAGTGTGAACTTTTTATTACCGTTAAAGGACGTTAAATAATTTTCAGTTTATCTCTTCTGAACGACTTCAGTATTTAATAGGTGATGCGTCATAGGGCCCTGAGAGTGCCTAGTGAGTCTTGTTGGCGTGAAGGAAAATTCGTTGCTGTAATAAAATAGTAAACATACTTGGAATTGCTGGAATCCATGCTATAACTGGAGAATGATTCATCTGGTCGGCTTCAAATTTTCACCAATGGTGTGGTTTCCTCAATAAAGTCTCGCGTGATATTCAATTTTTATTTAATAACTGAAGAATGATTCCTCTGATGGGCTTCAAAATATCAGTGACGATGTATTCTATAAGAAAGATGATAACCCATGAATTTAGTCCCAGTAGATAGATGATAACCCATGAGTTTAGTCCTAGTAGATAGATGATAACCCATGAATTTAGTCCCAGTAGAAAGATGATAACCCATGAATTTAGTCCCAGTAGATAGATGATAACCCATGAATTTAGTCAAAGTAGATAGATGCAAATGTGAAATTTTACTGAAATAGTATAAAAAAAATGGAATAATTGGAATCAGATCAATTAATTGGAGAATGCATTTTCTGATCGGTTTCAAACTTTAAACCCTAAATGCTGGTGTATCGTAATAGGAAGTATTTTTGTATTAATTTTGGGCAGTTTGGATGCCAGTTTATCTTTTTTCGCCAGATTTATCATATTGGATTAAAAAAAAAATCAAGATCATCTATTATTTTCCTAATAGAGAATTTTAAATAGAATATGAATGTGACAAGAAAACTAAAAATGTAAATTCGCGATTGTGTTTTTTTTTTTTATTTAACGAGGAGAGACTTTAATATTTTTCGAATCATTCTTAGCAACATTTTCGTTTGCTTTCTCACAACTTTTCATTTATTACTCATGAACGGTTTACTCGATCGACGTCAAATTTTCACAGCATGTGTGACGCATCTTGGGCGAGATTCACGTAACTATTTGCGTGCGTGGGAACCCTGTGACGTAGTTCGTACCTTGATGCATTATTTTGCTTTGATGCTGGTGAAGGGGGGAGGATCTTGATCCAAGGAACTGGACTTATCTGTTTGGATCGAATTTGAATGCATCCCATCACACACGCTCTATATGGCTCCTACAGGTTTAGCGCTTTCCTCGGACTAGCTTATAACAATTGTGAACAGCATCAATCATCACTGGTTGATGCATTGTGTAAAATCGATGGATTGTTTGACGGGTTTACGCTGTGTCAGGCACAAATTTGGTTGGATTCTGAGCAATAACTGGAAAGTTGATCTTGTGGTCAACTTCAAACATTTAGTGTTGATGTTTTTGCCTCAAGGGAAACAAAGTCTTGATGTTAGCTTGTGTAAGTTATCATGTGTGAGTTATCATGTGTAAGTTATCATGTGTCAGTTTTATTAATAAAATTGGTTTCTGTGAAATAATTGGAGAATGTTTTTTTCTGATTAGAAATAAGTCACAGTGTGTTGACTATATTTGGTTATCCTGGGCTAAATCAACTTAATGTTCTTTATTCTGCCTATAACCTCTGGAAAAACAAACACAAATGCAATATAATGCGATCCTTTATTGACAAAGTTTCGTCCACACAGTGGGCTTTATCAAGTCACAAACTGATCTACCTGGGTGAATAGTATATGAGTATCTATAGGATGGAGAGTCAGGTAGAGAATGTTTGGTAGGCAGGATCTGAGACGGACCCCCACGGGACGGGTGGTTGTATATTTAGTTATGTACGATAACTATGAAAGTTTTCTTAGCGAGGGGTTCAGCTGTGTTATAGGAGCCGTTGTTCTGGTTGAAACTGTTAGATATAGAGATTAAGTGATGATTAAATGGTTGTGCAAATTTCGGTGTTGAACGCAGGCGTTCCTTAAATCGTCCGATCTGCCTGCGTACTGGTGTCCTGAAATACGTGTTTGGAGGTATCTGGATGTTTCGCCTACGTATAATTGGTTGCAGTCATTGCAAGGGATTATGTATACCCCTGCAGAGGATTGAACCTTGTCCTGTCTATTACTGGTGATGTCCTTGATGGTGGCGGATGTGGAGGTAGACACTCGGAATGAGGTACTGGAAAAGATGTTGAAAACATTATACTGGTATTTTATAACATTTATCTCCAGTCTATAACCTCTATGTGCCCTCAAGACTATTGTAAAATTTTGTGTGTTATGTACACTAAGCTTACATATAACTTACCTCCAGTACTTCCTTTCATAAAGGTATTCAGTCTTACTATTCAGTCTTACTATTCAGTCTTACTATTCAGTCTTATCTGCAGGAAAGTTTGCTTACATACCGTCCATTATAGATCCCAATTTGCTTTTATTTTAGGAATTTGAAAAATTAATATGCCGCTTTTCATGCGATAATTTTTGAGTGTTGCATCTGATTAGCTTCAACCTTTCAATGATGATAACTTAATAATGCTGCTTCAAGCTTAGGTTATTGATATTTTTGGTCTTTGAAAATTTTGAATTATATTTGGTCAGTGTATGTCCTAATTTTCCATTTTTATTAAAGAAATTTGAATATTAGTGAATACCACTTCTGATTCCCTTCAGATCTTCAACTGTAATACTCAACCGCATTATCAACTAGTGCCGCACTCTGCACTATTCCAATCGCGTGCATTGAAGCACAGCGGACTGGACTTATGGAATAGGAACACACCTTCCTCGGATAGCGCAGACCGAAATACATCTAATACACACACACACACACTATATATATATATATATATAATATATATATATATATATATATATATATATATATATATATATATATATATTATGTATATATATACAAATTCTTGTTAATTACACTCATAACACGAGGTGATTCTCACTGATGTTCAGTATACTAAGAGAGGAAGAGTCAGCTGTCTTATAAAGATTCTTTATACAGTGCGTGTTTTTTTTTTTTTTTGTAAATGCTATTCAAAATTATATTCAGAATTGAATAGCACGTGAAAAGACCGTCAAAGTTCGTGCATTTCAGTTTTAGACGCACTTTTTCATCTGCATTTGCAAAAACTAAAACGCACGAGGTGGAATAGTTTTTTATAAGGGAATTGACTTTTCTGAAACGTCCTGAAGAGGGTGAAGAGCCTCAGATATTCACCGTGTGTGTGTATGTGTGCGTGTGTGTGTGTGTGTGTGTGTGTGTGTGTGTGTGTGTGTGTGTGTGCGTGTGTGTACTTATTTAGTTGTGGTTGCAGGGGTCGATTCACAGATCCTGGTCCCCCCTCTTCACAGTCGCTCCTTAGGTCTCTCTTCCTGCTCCATGAACTTTATCATACCTCTTCTTAAAGCTATGTATGGATCCTGCCTACACTACATCACTTTTCAGACTATTCCACTTCCTGACAACTCTATGACTGAAGAAATACTTCCTAACATCTCTGTGATTCATCTGAGTCTTCAACTTCCAACTGTGTCCCCTTGTTGCTGTGTCCCATCTCTGGAACATTCTGTCTCTGTCCATCTTGTCGATTCCTCTCAGTATTTTATATGTCGTTATCATGTCCCCCCTATCTCTCCTGTCCTCTAGTGTCGTCAGGTCGATTTCCTTTAACCTCTCCTCGTAGGACATGCCCTTTAGTTCCGGGACTAGTCTTGTTGCAAACCTTTGCACCTTCTCCAATTTCCTTACGTGTGGATTCCAAACTGGTGCTGCATACTTTAATATGGGCCTGACGTACACTGTATGCAGGGTCCTGAACGATTCCTTATTGAAATGTCAGAATGCTGTTCTTAGGTTTGCTAGGCGCCCATATGCTGCAGCAGATTTTTGGATGATGTGCGCCTCAGAAGATGTGCCCGGTGTTATACTCACCCCAAGATCCTTCTCCTTGAGTGAGTTTTGTAGTCTCTGGCCCTCTAGACTGTACTCCGTCTGCGGTCTTCTTTGCCCTTCCCCAATCTTCATGACTTTGCACATGGTGGGGTTGAACTCTAGGAGCCAGTTTTTGGACCAGGCCTGAAGCCTGACCAGATCCCTTTGTAGTTCTGCCTGGTCCTCATCCGATTGAATTCTTCTCATTAACTTCACATCATCTGCAAACAGGGACACTTCTGAGTCTGTTCCTTCCGTCATGTCGTTCACAAATACCAGATACAGCACCGGTCATAGTACTGACCCCTGTGGAACCCCTCTGTGTGTGTGTGTGTGTGTGTGTGTGTGTGTGTGTGTGTGTGTGTGTGTGTGTATGTGTGTGTTTATGTATATCTTCATATGCGCGCGCCACACAAAGAGGACAAGCACTTTATCCACAAATATTACCTCCCCTCCCTCCTAATGTAATTGATATTCGCTCATAGCATCGGCTAATCGCTAGCATGGGGGAAAACATTTGCCTGGAGAACAGTTAGCCACGCTAGGCATTACCAGCCTTTAACAACGCGTCAACATTACGAAAGAAATAAATCTTTTTAAACGACCTCTCGTATAATGGAGAGGTTTGCTAAGCGCCAGGCGCCCGAGAATGCTTGAGGAAGGTATTAGTGAGAGCGATGGAAAGTCAGCCAGGAATTGCATCAACGATACAAGCACCTGTATTGATGTATGTGTTGACACGGGGGTGACGCAGCTCACGGTCTCGTGGGTGACGCACTTAAAGCAAAACATTAGTGAACATTTTAGAGAGTTAACATGGAATTTTACAGTCTATAAACATTAATATTTCGTTAAGAAAATGGTGGGGTAGGAGAGAACGAGCATTGAAGGGATGGATGTAGAGGGAGGGAAGGGGGATGGATGGGTGGAATGGGAGAGAGAGAGAGAGAGCTGTGAAATCAAAGATAATTAAGGGCAATAAAAAATCGTGAAGCAAATTAACACGAAAAAACGAAATTGAAGAAAATGGAAGTGTACATATTTTATTATATATAATTGCTAACAATATATATATATATATATATATATATATATATATATATATATATATATATATATATATATATATATATATATATATAAAATAAGAGTTCTTAGAGTCTTCCAGTGCTCGGCGTAAGAATTTTTAAGTCGTAATTACCCCACAAGCAACCTCAGGTAGTTTACGCCCCGTTCCTAAGTGGTATAAGACTAATTACTCTAATTAGACTAATTAGATGTTTCTCTAGTCACTCACGTGTGGTCTACCATTGTGGCTGACTCCAGCAGCAGTGTTCTTGTGGTATTGTGTTGTAGTATTGCGTTCTTGATGCATTGTGTTGTAGTATTGTGCTCTGGTATGATGTTCTTGTAGTATTGTCTTCTTGTTGTACTGTGTTCTTGTAGTATTGCGCTGTAGAATTGTATTCTTGTAGTATTGTGTTGTAGCATTGTGTTATTGTAGTACTGTGTTCTTGTAGTATTGTGTTCTTGTAGTTTTGTGTTCTTGTAATACTGTGTTCTTGTAGTATTGCGCTGTAGTATTGTGTTCTTGTAGTATTGTGTTGTAGCATTGTGTTATTGTAGTACTGTGTTCTTGTAGTATTGTGTTGTAGCATTGTGTTATTGTAGTACTGTGTTCTTGTAGTATTGTGTTCTTGTAGTTTTGTGTTCTTGTAATACTGTGTTCTTGTAGTATTGCGCTGTAGTATTGTGTTCTTGTAGTATTGTGTTGTAGCATTGTGTTGTGGTGTTGTGTTGTAGTATTGTGTTGTTGTATTGTGTTCTTGTAGTATTGTGTTCCCTTAGAGTTGAGCTCGTGTTGCAGTGCGCTCCACCAGCACTGCGTTTTTGTAGTTTTGTGTTGCTAAAGTATCATGTTTCTCTAATAGAGTCTTCCAGTAATGTTGTGTGCCAGCAGGTCTGTATTTCTACACTGCAGTGTTCCAGGGTGTTGTATGACAGTCCAGTAGCATGGCGTGAAATGCATGTGTGTGTGTGTGTGAGTGTGTGTGTGTGTGTGAGTGTGTGTGTGTGTGAGTGTGTGTGTGTGTGTGAGTGTGTGTGTGTGTGTGTGTGTGTGTGTGTGTGTGTGTGTGTAAGTGTGTGTGTGTGTGTGTGTGTGTGTGTGTGTGTGTGTACTCACCTAATTGTGGTTGCAGGGGTCGAGACTCAGCTCCTGGCCCCGCCTCTTCGCTGTCCGCTACTGGGTCTCTGCTCTCCCTGCTCCATGAGCTTTATCATACCTCGTCTTAAAACTATGTATGGTTCCTGCCTCCACTATATCTTTCTCTAGAATATTCCACTTCCTGACTACTCTGTGGCTGAAGAAATGCTTCCTAACATCCCTTTGACTCATCTGAGTCTTCAGCTTCCAGTTGTGTCCCCTTGTTTCTGTGTTCCCTCTCTGGAACATCCTGTCCCTGTCTACCTTGTCGATTCCCCGCAGTATTTTGTATGTCGTTATCATGTCTCCTCTGACCCTTCTTTCCTCCAGTGTTGTTAGTCCTATTTCCCTCAACCTTTCTTCTTAGGACAGACCCCTGAGTTGTGGAACTAGCCTTGTCGCAAACCTTTGCACTTTCTCTAGTTTCTTTACGTGCTTGACTAGGTGTGGGTTCCAGACTGGTGCTGCATATTCTAGTATGGGCCTGACGTACACGGTGTATAGTGTCTTGAACGATTCCTTGTTTAGGTAACGGAACGCTAATCTTAGGTTTGCCAGTCGCCTATATGCTGCCGCAGTTATCTGGTTGATGTGTGCCTCCGGAGACGTACTTGGCGTTATACTCACCCCAAGGTCTTTCTCCTTTGCCGAGGTTTGTAGCCCTTGTCCACCTAGCCTGTACTCTGTCAGCGGTCTTCTTTGTCCTTCTCCGATCTTCATGACTTTGCATTTGGTGGGATTGAATTCGAGAAGCCAGTTGCTAGACCAGATGTCAAGCTTGTCCAGGTCTGTTTGAAGTCCTGCTTGGTCCTCTTCCGATGTGATTCTCCTCGTTAATTTCACATCATCTGCGAACAGAGACACTTCTGAGTCTATCCCATCCGTCATGTCATTTACATATACCAAGAATAACACTGGTCCTAGGACTGACCCCTGCGGTACGCCGCTCGTCACAGGCGCCCACTGTGATACCTCATCACGCACCGTGACCCGTGTGTGTGTGTGTGTGTGTTTGTGTTTGTGTGTGTGTGTGTTTGTGTGTGTGTGTGCTCACCTAATTGTGCTCACCTAATTGTGGTTGCAGGAGTCGAGACTCAGCTCCTGGCCCCGCCTCTTCAGTGTGTGTGTGTAATGGATTTCCACGAAGGAAGGAAAGGAAGAAACTAAGCAGTAAATTTCTTTCACCTACATGTTTTCGTCAGAGGATGTAAGCCCGAGGTCTCCCTCCCGCATGCGGCCCGAGGTCTCCCTCCCGCATGCGGCCCGCGGCCTGAATGCGGCTTTGACTGCCGAGTACAGTTCACCTTGCAGTTCTTTAAGCCATTGTTTTCCTTAATTAGCTACCGCATTTGCACTAATAAAGTTGATTCAACTCATTTATTTTATTATTTTTAAAAATTAATTCAACTCATTTATTTTTGTTAAAGTTGATTCAGCAGACTTGTTAAAATAATTCAATTACTGTTTATTTCATGCGTTCCGCACACATATGGATTTAACACATGCGGTTCCGCACACATATGGATTTAACACATGCGGTTCCCACGCATATGAATTTCGTGTCATATGACCATCTATTGGAGAAAAATATGCATGTCCTTATTATACTAGCACAGACTAGCGAACTTACTACCCAGGAAAAGAGCAGCTGGGTCGCTGCAGCGCCCCAGCTGACTTTAAATCAACATGGAGTCAGACTGGAGCCAGGTCAGCGCCTCCGGTGCCGCTGTGTGCCTCACAATTCTTTGTTTCTTTCCACACAATCGCTGGGAGTATATTTCTTTTTCCTTTTAATTAATTTGATTGGGCTTGCGGATACCTATTACTCCACACTTGAATTCTTCCAAAAGTTACTGGAGTATTGTCTTACACGGGACTGGAGTATTGTCTTACACGGGACTGGAGTATTGTCTTACACGGGACTGGAGTATTGTCTTACACGGGACGGGAGTATTGTCTTACACAGGACTGGAGTATTGTCTTACACGGGACTGGAGTATTGTCTTACACGAGACAGGAGTATTGTCTTACACATGACTGGAGTATTGTCTTACACGGGACTGGAGTATTGTCTTACACGAGACAGGAGTATTGTCTTACACGAGACAGGAGTATTGTCTTACACATGACTGGAGTATTGTCTTACACAGGACTGGAGTATTGTCTTACACGGGACTGGAGTATTGTCTTACACGGGACTGGAGTATTGTCTTACACAGGACTGGAGTATTGTCTTACACAGGACTGGAGTATTGTCTTACACGGGACTGGAGTATTGTCTTACACAGGACTGGAGTATTGTCTTACACAGGACTGGAGTATTGTCTTACACAGAACTGGAGTATTGTCTTACACAGGACTGGAGTATTGTCTTACACAGGACTGGAGTATTGTCTTACACTGGACTGGAGTATTGTCTTACACAGGACTGGAGTATTGTCTTACACAGGACTGGAGTATTGTCTTACACAGGACTGGAGTATTGTCTTACACAGGACTGGAGTATTGTCTTACACAGGACTGGAGTATTGTCTTACACAGGACTGGAGTATTGTCTTACACAGGACTGGAGTATTGTCTTACACGGGACTGGAGTATTGTCTTACACGGGACTGGAGTATTGTCTTACACGGGACGGGAGTATTGTCTTACACAGGACTGGAGTATTGTCTTACACGGGACTGGAGTATTGTCTTACACGAGACAGGAGTATTGTCTTACACATGACTGGAGTATTGTCTTACACGGGACTGGAGTATTGTCTTACACGAGACAGGAGTATTGTCTTACACGAGACAGGAGTATTGTCTTACACATGACTGGAGTATTGTCTTACACAGGACTGGAGTATTGTCTTACACGGGACTGGAGTATTGTCTTACACGGGACGGGAGTATTGTCTTACACAGGACTGGAGTATTGTCTTACACAGGACTGGAGTATTGTCTTACACGGGACTGGAGTATTGTCTTACACAGGACTGGAGTATTGTCTTACACAGGACTGGAGTATTGTCTTACACAGAACTGGAGTATTGTCTTACACAGGACTGGAGTATTGTCTTACACAGGACTGGAGTATTGTCTTACACTGGACTGGAGTATTGTCTTACACAGGACTGGAGTATTGTCTTACACAGGACTGGAGTATTGTCTTACACAGGACTGGAGTATTGTCTTACACAGGACTGGAGTATTGTCTTACACAGGACTGGAGTATTGTCTTACACAGGACTGGAGTATTGTCTTACACAGGACTGGAGTATTGTCTTACACAGGACTGGAGTATTGTCTTACACAGGATGGGACATTCCAGCGGGTAATGGAGATTTCTTTTCCCCTGAGCTGGAATGGTGTCTTTCCAGGGCGCTACTGAGCGTCCCACTGGCGCTACTGAGCGTCCCACTGGCGCTACTGAGCGTCCCACTGGCGCTACTGAGTGTCCCACTGGCGCTACTGAGCGTCCCACTGGCGCTACTGAGCGTCCCATTGGCGCTACTGAGCGTCCCACTGGCGCTACTGAGTGTCCCACTGGCGCTACTGAGCGTCCCACTGGCGCTACTGAGCGTCCCACTGGCGCTACTGAGCGTCCCACTGGCGCTACTGTGTCCCACTGGCGCTACTGAGTGTCCCACTGGCGCTACTGAGCGTCCCACTGGCGCTACTGAGCGTCCCACTGGCGCTACTGAGTGTCCCACTGGCGCTACTGAGCGTCCCACTGGCGCTACTGAGCGTCCCACTGGCGCTACTGAGTGTCCCACTGGCGCTACTGAGTGTCCCACTGGCGCTACTGAGTGTCCCACTGGCGCTACTAAGTGTCCCACTGGCGCTACTGAGCGTCCCACTGGCGCTACTGAGCGTCCCACTGGCGCTACTGAGTGTCCCACTGGCGCTACTGAGTGTCCCACTGGCGCTACTGAGTGTCCCACTGGCGCTACTGAGTGTCCCACTGGCGCTACTGAGTGTCCCACTGGCGCTACTGAGCGTCCCACTGGCGCTACTGAGTGTCCCACTGGCGCTACTGAGCGTCCCACTAGCGCTACTGAGTGTCCCACTGGCGCTACTGAGCGTCACACAAGCGCTACTGAGCGTCCCACTGGCGCTACTGAGCGTCCCACTGGCGCTACTGAGCGTCCCACTGGTGCTACTGAGCGTCCCACTGGCGCTACTGAGCGTCCCACTGGCGCTACTGAGTGTCCCACTGGCGCTAATGAGTGTCCCACTGGCGCTACTGAGTGTCCCACTGGCGCTACTGAGCGTCCCACTGGCGCTACTGAGTGTCCCACTGGCGCTACTGAGCGTCCCACTGGCGCTACTGAGTGTCCCACTGGCGCTACTGAGCGTCCCACTGGCGCTACTGAGCGTCCCACTGGCGCTACTGAGCGTCCCACTGGCGCTACTGAGCGTCCCACTGGCGCTACTGATGTCCCACTGGCGCTACTGAGCGTCCCACTGGCGCTACTGAGCGTCCCACTGGCGCTACTGAGCGTCCCACTGGCGCTACTGAGCATCCCACTGGCGCTACTGAGCGTCCCACTGGCGCTACTGAGCGTCCCACTGGCGCTACTGAGCGTCCCACTGGCGCTACTGAGCGTCCCACTGGCGCTACTGAGCGTCCCACTGGCGCTACTGAGTGTCCCACTGGCGCTACTGAGCGTCCCACTGGCGCTACTGAGCGTCCCACTGGCGCTACTGAGCGTCCCACTGGCGCTACTGAGTGTCCCACTGGCGCTACTGAGTGTCCCACTGGCGCTACTGAGCGTCCCACTGGCGCTACTGAGTGTCCCACTGGCGCTACTGAGTGTCCCACTGGCGCTACTGAGCGTCCCACTGGCGCGTCAAGAAGGAAATATGACAAGAGGAGGAAACAACGCTGTTGTTACGCTAATATAATGAATTAAAAATGTATTCAACATCTTTATTCTGTTGAAGTTGCACATATGTCTAATACCTCGTCTTGTGTGTATTATATACCACTTATATGCTACGGTATACATCTATCATGTAGACTAGAGTAGTAGCGCACTCTTGATGTATCCACTTTTGTTAAAGGAAAAAAAAATAGGTGATTGTTGTTGGGGCGTCACTGCCTCAGTTCCTTGTTCCTTACATTTCACTTTGCATTGGCGATGTTAATTAAGCCTCGCTGGAGTGCTCGGGGCTGATGTTTTCCACTGGGAGAAAACTGCCAGATTATACTGTAAAACAAGAAGGGAAATATTTCTTTGATCGTGTGTGTGTGTGTGTACTCACCTAATTGTGGTTGCAGGGTCGAGACTCAGCTCCTGGCCCCGCCTCTTCGCTGTCTGCTACTGGGTCTCTGTTCGCCCTGCTCCATGAGCTTTATCATACCTTGTCTTAAAACTATGTATGGTTCCTGCCTCCACTATATCTTTCTCTAGACTATTCCACTTCCTGACTACTCTGTGGCTGAAGAAATGTTTCCTGACATCCCTTTGACTCATCTGAGTCTTCAGCTTCCAGTTGTGTCCCCTTGTTTCTGTGTTCCCTCTCTGAAACATCCTGTCACTGTCTACCTTGTCAATTTCCCGCAGTATTTT
>WNWK01003004.1:80000-115000 GCA_009830355.1 Cherax destructor
AATGTGTCGTGTTACTTATTTCCTCGTCTCCTCCTGTGTTCCCACTGATTCAGCTTGTTGTCCTCCTCTTCTTGTCCCACTCCTCTTCTTGTCCCACTCCTCTTCTTGTCCCACTCCTCTTCTTGTCCCACTCCTCTTCTTGTCCCACTCCGAGTCGTTTTCGCCCTCCTGAAAGCCCTAGATCATTCGTGATCTCCTCTTTTCTTCCTTTACCATTGCGTCTGCAAAGTCTCAGCTATCATCACCAGGTTGCCTGTGGTCCCCTTTATCACCTCTTGTTCTATGTGCTCTCCTGTGGTCACCTTTATCACCTCTTGTACTATGTGCATCCTCCACTCCTGCTGCTGTCCCTATCTTACTCTTGAATTCTATTCTATAATTTTCTTGTCCTCTTCCAGTGATTACCGAATTCAGTCTGCTGGATCGGGCTTCAGCTCTTGGGCCCATTTTCTAACATGCTGTTGACTGGCTTGAACTCTTTGTATTACTTCTGTGTTTGGAAGCAGTGACTTGAATAATAAAACTCCGTAAAACACCGTAACTGGAACAATTAGCCTATGCTTTACAGAGGACGCATTAGGCTATGTTTCGGTTCATCATCACCCATTATCAAACCTCAAATAAGCGAGAAACGTCGTCTAAAGTATCTTCTCCAAAGTGTGGGTTATCTGTGAGAAGCTACTTTTGGCTTGTCAAGTTTTCGCTACGTCGTTCTTTAGTCAGTTCTGCTTCTCTAGTGTCGTACACAGGCTTTCTAATATCTCTGTGAGTTACATGGGTTTTCAGCTTCCATCTGTATCATTCATTTTGATTCTTCTAGGGATGAGAAGTCAGTCTGTATTCTTTTGTGTAATTTGTATGTTTCTATGTGTCCACTTTTATCGCTTCGTGCTGTTCTTAATGTCCACTTGTGTGTGTGTGTGTGTGTGTGTGTGTGTGTGTGTGTGTGTGTGTGTGTGTGTGTATATGTGTGTGTGTGTGCTTTTATGTGTAGTTGCACATGTGTTTATGAGTATGAGTGTGAGCATGTGTGGTGCGCGTGTTTGTGGTTCAGTCTATATACTCAAGCACCAATCATTCTTAATACCCTGAGGTTTATTTACCACTCTCTCTCTCCAGGATGACTTCGTAACTGCGGGGCAGTGTCCACCTAGCGCTCTCTCGCATGCCCAGAGAATAAAGAAATTTCATCTACATCGCGTCAGGGAAAGCACGAAGACCGTAGGGGACATACAGCGCCTGAGAAACGGGATGTACTCAGGTTTGATCCCAAGAAGGGGAAGGCTAGTTACAATTCCTTGGATTAATAGCCCTTTACAGTATCAAGGCAGAATGTAGGCTGTCCAAGTTTCGCCAAAACACGACTCGAAATCTAACTGCTAAAAATTAACACAAATATTTAATTTAGAAAAATAGCAATATTACATAATAGTCTCTGCAGTGACTGTGACTACTTTTTTCCTTATTTTTTACTTAATTATAAATTACTTTGGCTTATTATTAATTTACTGTCTGACATAAAGATACTGTGTCCGTGAGAACATAAGTAGTCATGTCCTTATTAAAGTATACAACACAAACTTTGGGCAGTCAATAAAGTGACAAATATCCTTCATCAAGAAATGTAAAGCAGAAATAGCAGCCACAAATAAGCAATAAATAACGTCAAATTAGACATAAGGGTGTGGTGACGGGGTGTAAATGCTGCTTCACCTTCCTGTGGTGGCGAGTAAACAAACCACAAACTAGCAAATTGAGTGAACGGAAGTATACCGAGGCAGACGCAGGAGGTCAGTGGGAGAACGTCAAGCCTTGTTGAAGACCTTGTGGTGGAGCAAGCTGAAGAAGACCTTGGGAGGCATGACGATAAAGACCTTGGGAGGCACGATGATAAAGACCATGGGAGACATGGCTCTGAAGACTATAGGAGACAGGACACTTGAAAACCATAGGGAACACGATGATGGCCTTCGGAGGCAGTGTTGGAGAGCGCAGGAGGCTCGGGGCTAAAGACTTTGGGAGACACGATGCTGAAGACAGGAGGGACGATGCTAAAGACTCTGGAAGGCATTATGCTGAGGTTTTTAAGAGACAGTCTTGAAGACCTTGGGAAAAATTATGTTGTGAACCTTTAGAAACTAGAATCTTTGTATGCTTCTGCACATTAACTAGTTCCTTAACATGCTTTATTAGGCAAGGGTTAATTGCTGATGCTGAATTCTCACAATGGACTTTGTATATGATAAATATGGGGCTGAGAATGACTTAATATTTTTAAAAGCTACTCTTATATTTACCAAACGAGCATTTGCTGCAGAGGTTGTTCGGTTTATGTCTTTGGTGATATGCTCAGCACTAGGCTTGCCCCTAGGTCTTTCTTCCTTAAGTGAGGTTTGGAGCCTCTGTCCCCGAGTATATACTTTGTTTTTTTGCCCCTTCTCTAATTTTCATAACCCTGCATATGCTGGAATAGGTTCCAGTAACCACTTCTTTGACCACTCCTACAATTTGTCCAGATACAGCCTTTCCTTACCTTCCTTGGTCTTTATTCTCCCTAATTTGACATCATCCGAAAACATGGATGTATCTAACTCAGTCTCTTCTGGTGTGATATCCACATTACCAGAAACAGTACTGGCTCTAATACCAATCCTTGTGGAAACCAATTTCTTACACTCTCCCAATCTGATAGTTCTCGGACAATCACACCTCTGTCTCATTTTCATTAGATAATCTTTGAATCACTGTTGTTCTTTCCTGCGGCATAAGGTTTTGCCAAAGCCTCTTGTGGGGGGTACAGTATCCAAGTGCCTTCTTGCAGTCTAAGAAAATGCAGTCCACCCATCTATCTCTCTCCCGTTTTCCTGCCGTAATTTTCTCATAGAATTCCAACAGATGGGTGAGACAGGGGTGTCATCTATGAACCCGTGATAGTTATTGTTTTTTATGAAGCTACTTCTCTCCAGGAGCTCTACTATTTTCTCCAAGAGCTCTATCACTTCTCTCCAAGAACTGTATACTTCTCTCCAAGAACTCTATATTTCTTTCCAAGAACTCTGTACTTCTCTCCAAGAACTCTATATTTCTTTCCAAGAACTCTATACTTCTCTCCAAGACCTCTACTACTTTTCTCCAAGAACTCTATCACTTTCCTAGGGCTCTACCACTTCCCAAGGGCTCTTCCACTCTCCTGATTATTTCCTCCATTTTCTTTCATGGCATTCCAGTCAGTGAAAATTTATTGGCTGTCTCCTTTCTTAAATACAGAATATACATACGTTGTCTTCCAAATCTCCGGCAACTGTCCCGTGTCCATTGACTTACTGTGTCTTAGCTTGTGGTTCGGACAGTGCTTCTGTTCCTTCTCGCAGGATCCATGGCGACACCCGGGTCAGGTCCCGCTGCCCTTGCTGAATACAGCTCCATCAACAGTGTTTTTGCCTCGCATCGTCTGGTGTCTGGTGTACTCTTTCCACTAAGCTTTCTGGCAGTGCTCCTGTGTCCACCGTGGGTGAGTGCGTGCATGTACGCACTCACCTAATTGTACTCACGTAATTGTGGTTGCTGGGGTCTAGACTTAGCTCCTGGCCCCGCCTCTTCACTGACGGCTACTAGGTCCTCTCTCTCCCTGCTCCATGAGCTTTATCATACCTCATCATGAAACTATGTATGGTTCCTGCATCCACTAAGTCACTTTCCAGACTATTTCACTTCCTGACAACTCTATGACTGAAGAAATACTTACTGATATCCCTTTGACTCGTCTGAGTCTTCAACTTCCAATTGTGACCCCTTGTTCCTGTGTCCCATCTCTGGAATATCCTGTCCCTGTCCACCTCGTCAATTCCTCGCAGTATTCTATATGTCGTTATTCAAATTCTTTATTTCATGTAATACAAAGTGGGGGGTACTTACAGTTATACATTAAAGTTGATATTACAAGATGGCCAATAATATGCCTAGGTATGCCTAGGCTTTTCAGGCAGTCTTATGATAGGTCTTACTCAATAGCTACACAATGAATATACAGATTGTAAGGTTAGGTTAGGTTAGGTTTACAAAATTTAGGTACTGGAATTTAAACATTGAGAATTTAACAATTAGTATAAGAAGTTAGCAATTAGTTTATATATTAATGATAAAGGTGATATATTGGCATAATATAGTTTCTATATTGGAGTGTCTTCGGCAAACTTATGACTAGCTTAAGTATTATGAAGCAATAGTTGTAATAGAATTTTGGTTAGAACTGTGCAAATTAAGGGGAATCACAGATATCAATAAGTGTATTTTGCTGTGGTTAGTAATGTGCAAATTAAGGAGAATCACAGATATCAATAAGTGTATTTTGCTGTGGATATGTGCAAGATAAAGTAGTTTTCGTATGGTTAGCTACCGGTTGGGTGCGTAAGTGAGATAAGATGTTTTTTAACGGTGCTTTTGAAAATGGAGGTTGTGTCTGCAGTTCTAGAGTTTTCTGGCAGGGAGTTCCAGATTTTAGGCCCTTTTATGCGCATTGAATTTTTGTATAGATTTAGTCGGACACGGGGAATGTAAAAGAGATGTTTATGTCTGGTATTATGTCTATGGGTCTTGTCACAACTGTCAAGAAAGTGTTTTAGCTCAGGGTTAAAGTTGGAATTTATGGTTCTATAAATGTAGATAGCAGAGTAGTAAGTATGGATGTTCTGAACAGTGAAGAGTGGGGGGTCGGGGTGCTGCCTAGCGTTGGATTGTGTGATAATTCTTACTGCGGCTTTTTGTTGGGCTATTATTGGCTTTAGGTGGGAAATTGCTGTTGATCCCCATGCACAAATGGCATATGTGAGGTAGGGATAGATGAGTGAATAGTATAGTGTGAGTAGGGCTGATTGTGGTACATAATACTGTATCTTAGAGAGGATTCCCACAGTTTTGGACACTTTCTTTGTTATGTGTTGGATATGGGTGCTGAATTTCAGGCTGCTGTCAAGTTGAAGGCCCAGGAACTTGCCCTCGTTATCATGTCTTCCAGTGTCGTCAGGCCGAGTTCCCTTAACCTTTCTTCATAGGACATTTCCCTTAGCTCCGGAACTAACCTTGTTGCAAATCTTTGCACTTTCTCTAATTTCTTGACGTGCTTGACCAGGTGTGGGTTCCAAACTGGTGCTGCATACTCTAATATGGACCTGACGTACACAGTCTACAGTGTCTTGAACGATTCCTTACTAAGGTATCGGAACGCTATTCTCAGGTTTGCCAGGCACCCATTAGCTGCACCAGTTATCTGGTTGATGTGTGCTTCCGGAGACGTGCTCGGTGTTATACTCACCCCAAGATCTTTCTCCTTGAGTGAGATTTGCAGTCTTTGACTACCTAGCCTATACTCTGTCTGCGGTCTTCTTTGCCCTTCCCCGATCTTCATGACTTTGCATTTAGCGGGGTTAAACTCGAGAAGTCAGTTGCTGGACCACGTGTCTAGCCTGTCCAGGTCTCTTTGTAGTCCTGCCTGATCCTCATCTGATTTAATGCTCCACATTAACTTCACATCATCTGCGAACAGGAACACTTCTGAGTTTATCCCTTCTATCATGTCATTCATATATTCCAAAAACAGCACTGGTCCCAGGACTGACCCCTGTGGAATCCCGCTCGTCACAGGCGCCCACTCTGACATCTCGTCACCCATCATGACTCGTTGTTGCCTCCCTGTTAGGTATTCTCTGATCCATTGCAGTGCCTTTCCTGTTATACGTGCCTGATCCTCTAGCTTCTGCACTAATCTCTTGTGAGGAACTGTATCAAAGGCCTGCTTGCAGTCCAAGAAAATGCAATCTACCCACCCCTCTCTCTCGTATCTTACTTCCGTTGCCTTGTCATAAAACTCAAGTAGGTTTGTGACACAGGATTTCCCTTCCCTGAAACCGTGCTGGTTGTCGATTATAAGTTTTTCCTTTCCAGGTGCTCCCTCACTCTCCTCCTGATATTCTTCTCCATGACTTTGCATATTATACACGTCAGTGAGACTGGTCTGTAGTTTAGTGCCTCGTGTCTGTCTCCTTTCTTAAAAATTGGGACTACATTTGTCGTCTTACATACCTCGGGTAGTTGTGTGTGTGTGTGTGAGGATGGGAAATTGGGTGGGTGATTGTATGGGTGGGTATATGGGTGAGTGTATGAATGGGTGCGGGTACAGTACAGGCTTATTCCTTCACCCCATTCCCCATTTCACTTTCTTCCTCTGCTTTACTTAACTCTAATTTCTTACTCCCTCTTGTCCTTCCCTTTCATTCCTTTACCCTTTCCTCTCAACCTTCGTTCCCTTTCCCACACTTTGTCTATCTCTTTTTTTTCCAGCCCCAATCTACCCCCTCTCTTGACGTTTCATCCATCCCATCTCTCCTCTATCCCCTCATCCCCTCTCGTAGTGGAGGTGGTAGTGGTGGATTATGTGTGGGGTGGTATTGCTAGTGGCTGTGGTGGTGCTGGTGGTGCTAGTAGTGGTGATTGTAGTGGTGGTGATGGTAGTGCTGGTGGTGGTGATGATGGTGGTGGTTGAGCTGGTGCATGGTGGTGTTGCTAGAGAGGTGATTGTGGTGGGGTGATGGTGGTGGTAGTGATGGTAATGGTGGTGGTGGTGGTGGTGGTGAAGTGGTGGTGGTGGTGGTGGGGAGGATAGTGGTAGGGATGATGGATGGTGGTAGTGGGGATGGTGGTAGTGGGGAATGATTGGTTGTGATGATAGTGGTGGAGACGGTGTTGGTGAGGATGGTGGTGGTGAGGATGGTGGTGGTGATGGTGGTGATGGTGGTGGTGGGGATGGTGGTGGTGGGGATGGAGGTAGTGGGGATGGTGGTGGTAAGGATGGTGGTGGTGGTGGTGGGGATGCTGGTGGTGGTGGGAATGGTGGTGATGGAGATGGTGGTGGTAGGGATGGTGGTGGTGGGGATAGTGTTGGTGGGGATGTTGGTGGTAGGGATAGTGGTGGTAGTGGTAGAGGTGGTGATGGCAGATAACCACTGTATCGTGTTCTTGTTGACAGGACGCACCATATGACATACGGCCATGAATATTGTATAGATAATGTGGAAGTTGTTTGGTCCCCGCAGCCTGTGCGTCAACTTCACTATCTGGAGCCAACACTGTCAGCCAGGTTTTCTTAGCGAGTCTCCACGCGTCTTGGTTTGACACAAGACATTTTTGTTATAAGATAAATGCCTTAGGACGGGTTGAACCTCCGCCATGTGCTGAACTTCTCTTATTCCCTGACTTACATAGAACATTGCGTACATAGAACTTTGAGGCTAAGGATGCTCATACGTGTCTGTCTGTCACACGTATGACTGTATTTCAGGCAACATACCGAAGAAAAAATCTGCAACATATTGAAATAATGGTTAAAAACTATTTATTCAAATATCAAGTAAAATTAGGTCAATAGTTTTGTTTGGAAATGCTGAAGATCCATCAAAAATAAAACAAAACACTAGAGCCAATAAAGTGTGCGCAGTCAAAGATTTGCCAGAGACTCAAGCAAACCATAAATGAATATATAAATGTAAGGACATAGGAAGAGAGAGAAATAGAGAGAGAGAGAGAGGAAGGAGGGAGAGGGAGAGATATTCGAAAAATAAATACAAAGCAAGAAAAAGAAGAGACTAAATCTCTTACTCAAGTTTATAAAATGTAAATAAAACGTTAAATAGGAAGCAACAGAATGTGTGAGGCGTTAAATAGGAAGCACCAGAATGTGTGAGGCATTAAATAGGAAGCAACAGAATGTGTGAGGCATTAAATAGGAAGCAACAGAATGTGTGAGGCATTAAATAGGAAGAAACAGAATGTGTGAGGCATTAAATAGGAAGCAACAGAATGTGTGAGGCATTAAATAGGAAGCAACAGAATGTGTGAGGCGTTAAATAGGAAGCACCAGAATGTGTGAAGCATTAAATAGGAAGCACCAGAATGTGTGAGGCATTAAATAGGAAGCAACAGAATGTGTGAGGCATTAAATAGGAAGCAACAGAATGTGTGAGGCGTTAAATAGGAAGCACCAGAATGTAAGGCATTAAATAGGAAGCAACAGAATGTGTGAGGCATTAAATAGGAAGCACCAGAATATGTGAGGCATTAAATAGGAAGCACCAGAATGTGTGAGGCATTAAATAGGAAGCAACAGAATGTGTGAGACATTAAATAGGAAGAACCAGAATGTGTGAGACGTTTAATAGGAAGCACCAGAATGTGTGAAGCATTAAATAGGAAGCAACCGAATGTGTGTGGCGTTAAATAGGAAGCAACAGAATGTGTGTGGCGTTAAATAGGAAGCACCAGAATGTGAGGCGTTAAATAGGTAGCACCAGAATGTGTGAGGCATTAAATAAGAAGCACCAGAATGTGTGAGGCATTAAATAAGAAGCACAAGAATGTGTGAGGCATTAAATAGGAAGCACAAGAATGTGTGAGGCATTAAATAAGAAGCACAAGAATGTGTGAGGCATTAAATAGGAAGCACAAGAATGTGTGAGGCATTAAATAAGAAGCACAAGAATTTGTGAGGCATTAAATAAGAAGCACCAGAATGTGTGAGGCATTAAATAAGAAGCACCAGAATGTGTGAGGCATTAAATAGGAAGCACAAGAATGTGTGAGGCATTAAATAGGAAGCACAAGAATGTGTGAGGCATTAAATAGGAAGCACAAGAATGTGTGAGGCATTAAATAAGAAGCACAATAATGTGTGAGGCATTAAATAGAAGGAATTAGAACGTGTCTGCAATGAAAGATATTTTAGGATGTAACGAATGGAGGATATTAAAATGTACAAAGAGAACTTAAAGACGCTTCTCGCGGACACTGACAAAGTAAAAAAAATATTGAGACCTAAAGATACAGAAGCATAATTTTGGAGAAGAATGTGTTGAACTAAACTCTCTGGAAAAGGTGTCGAATTTCATTACACGAAAGTGAATTGGTGGACGAGTGGAAAATGGTTCACATTGTTCCTGAACTAAAAAAAAAAAATCTCTTTTTTTAGTATGCATTCGTATAAGTGACAAGCGTTGTTGCAAAATATTGGAAAACAGTCGTTTAAGGAAGATGGAAAACAAAGCTATGTGACTGAATACTTGCTAGCAAGCAAACAACACTTGGAGAGTGAGGGTTGCTAGCAAGCAAACAACACTTGGAGAGTGAGGGTTGCTAGCAAGCAAACAACACTTGGAGAGTGGGAGTTGCTAGCAAGCAAACAACACTTGGAGAGTGAGAGTTGCTAGCAAGCAAACAACACTTGGAGAGTGAGAGTTGCTAGCAAGCAAACAACACTTGGAGAGTGGGAGTTGCTAGCAAGCAAACAGCAGTTGGAGAGTGAGAGTTGCTAGCAAGCAAACAACACTTGGAGAGTGAGGGTTGCTAGCAAGCAAACAACACTTGGAGAGTGAGGGTTGCTAGCAAGCAAAGAACACTTGAAGAGTGAGAGTTGCTAGCAAGCAAACAACACTTGGAGAGTGGGAGTTGCTAGCAAGCAAACAGCAGTTGGAGAGTGAGAGTTGCTAGCAAGCAAACAACACTTGGAGAGTGAGGGGTGCTAGCTAGCAAACAACACTTGGAGAGTGAGAGTTGCTAGCAAGCAAACAACAATTGAAGAGTGAGGGTTGCTAGCAAGCAAACAACACTTGGAGAGTGAGAGTTACTAGCAAGCAAACAACACTTGGAGAGTGAGGGTTGCTAGCAAGCAAAAAACACTTGAAGAGTGAGTGTTGCTAGCAAGTAAACAACACTTGGAGAGTGAGGGTTGCTAGCAAGCAAACAACACTTGGAGAGTGAGAGTTGCTAGCAAGCAAACAACACTTGGAGAGTGAGGGTTACTAGCAAGCAAATAAAACTTGGAGAGTGAGGGTTGCTAGCTAGCAAATAACACTTGGAGAGTGAGGGTTGCAAGCTAGCAAACAACACTTGAAGAGTGAGGGTTGCTAGCAAGCAAACAACACTTGGAGAGTGAGGGTTGCTAGCTAGCAAACAACACTTGGAGAGTGAGGGTTGCTAGCTAGCAAACAACACTTGGAGAGTGAGGGTTGTAAGCAAGCAAATAACACTTGGAAAGTGAGAGTTGCTAGCAAGCAAACAACACTTGGAGAGTGAGGGTTGCTAGCTAGCAAACAACACTTGGAGAGTGAGGGTTGCTAGCAAGCAAAAACACTTGGAGAGTGAGAGTTGCTAGCTAGCAAACAACACTTGGAGAGTGAGGTTGCTAGCAGCAAACAACACTTGGAGAGTGAGGGTTGCTAGCAAGCAAAAAACACTTGGAGAGTGAGAGTTGCTAGCTAGCAAACAACACTTGGAGAGTGAGGGTTGCTAGCAAGCAAACAACACTTGGAGAGTGAGGGTTGCTAGCAAGCAAAACAACACTTGGAGAGTGAGGGTTGCTAGCAAGCAAACAACACTTGGAGAGTGAGGGTTTCTAGTTAGCAAATAACACTTGGAGAGTGAGGGTTGCTAGCTAGCAAACAACACTTGGAGTGAGGTTGCTAGCAAGCAAACAACACTTGGAGAGTGAGGGTTACTACAAACAACAACTTGGAGAGTGAGGGTTGGCAAAAACACTTGAGTGAGAGTTGCTAGCAGCAAACAACACTTGAAGAGTGAGGTTGCAGCAAGCAAACAACACTTGGAGAGTGAGGGTTGCTAGCAAGCAAACAACACTTGGAGAGTGAGGGTTGCTAGCTAGCAAACAACACTTGGAGAGTGAGGGTTGCTAGCAAGCAAACAACACTTGGAGAGTGAGGGTTGCTAGCAAGCAAACAACACTTGGAGAGTGAGGGTTGCTAGCTAGCAAACAACACTTGGAGAGTGAGGGTTGCTAGCAAGCAAACAACACTTGGAAGTGAGGTTGCTAGCTAGCAAACAACACTTGAGAGTGAGGGTTGCTAGCAAGCAAACAACACTTGGAAGTGAGGTTGCTAGCAGCAAACAACACTTGGAGAGTGAGGTTGCTAGCTAGCAAACAACACTTGGAGAGTGAGGGTTGCTAGCAAGCAAAAACACTTGGAAAGTGAGGTTGCTAGCAAGCAAAACAACACTTGGAAGTGAGGGTTGCTAGCAAGCAAACAACACTTGGAAAGTGAGGGTTGCTAGCAAGCAAACAACACTTGAGAGTGAGGGTTGCTAGCAGCAAACAACACTTGGAAGTGAGGGTTGCTAGCAAGCAAACAACACTTGGAGAGTGAGGGTTGCTAGCAAAAAACAACACTTGGAGAGTGAGGGTTGCTAGCAAGAAAACAACACTTGGAGAGTGAGGGTTACTAACAAGCAAATAAAACTTGGAGAGTGAGGGTTCTAAAGCAAATAACACTTGGAGAGTGAGGGTTGCTAGCTAGCAAACAACACTTGGAGAGTGAGGTTGCTAGCAAGCAAACAACACTTGAGAGTGAGGGTTGCTAGCAAGCAAAAACACTTGGAGAGTGAGGGTTGCTAGCTAGCAAACAACACTTGGAGTGAGTGAGGTTGCTAGCAAGCAAACAACACTTGAGAGTGAGGGTTGCTAGCAAGCAAACAACACTTGAGAGTGAGGGTTGCTAGCTAGCAAACAACACTTGGAGAGTGAGGGTTGCTAGCAACTAGCAAACAACACTTGGAGAGTGAGGGTTGCTAGCAGCAAACAACACTTGGAAAGTGAGGTTGCTAGCAAGCAAACAACACTTGGAGAGTGAGGGTTGCTAGCAAGCAAACAACACTTGGAGAGTGAGGGTTGCTAGCAAGCAAACAACACTTGGAGAGTGAGGGTTGCTAGCAAGCAAACAACACTTGGAGAGTGAGGGTTGCTAGCAAGCAAACAACACTTGGAGAGTGAGGGTTGCTAGCAAGCAAACAACACTTGGAGAGTGAGGGTTGCTAGCTAGCAAACAACACTTGAAGAGTGAGGGTTGCTAGCTAGCAAACAACACTTGGAAAGTGAGGGTTGCTATAGCAAACAACACTTGGAGAGTGAGGGTTGCTAGCTAGCAAACAACACTTGGAAGTGAGGTTGCTAGCAAGCAAAAACACTTGGAAGTGAGAGTTGCTAGCTAGCAAACAACACTTGAGAGTGAGGGTTGTCTAGCAGCAAACAACACTTGGAGAGTGAGGTTGCTAGCAAGCAAACAACACTTGGAGTGAGGTTGCTAGCAGCAAACAACACTTGAGAGTGAGGGTTGCTAACAAGCAAACAAACTTGAGAGTGAGGGTTGCTAGCTAGCAAACAACACTTGAGAGTGAGGTTGCTAGCAGAAACAACACTTGGAAGTGAGGTTGCTACAAGCAAACAACACTTGGAGAGTGAGGGTGGCTAGCTAGCAAACAACACTTGGAGAGTAAGGGTTGCTAGCTAGCAAACAACACTTGGAGAGTAAGAGTTGCTAACTAGCAGTCAATACTTGGAGAGTAAGAGTTGCTAACTAGCAGTCAGTACTTGGAGAGCAAGAGTTGCTAACTAGCAGTCAGCACTTGGAGAGTAAGAGTTGCTAACTAGCAGTCAATACTTGGAGAGTAAGAGTTGCTAACAATTCGGATTTCGATAAGCAACCTATCTATCGAAACTATAAAGCAACTACGACAGTATCAGATTTTATTCCAGGCAAAACTGGACGGACATCTTTCATATTTTTTCTTTTTTAGATTTCTAAAGAGCATTTGATTGAGTTCCTCACAGAAGACAAATCTGGAAACTGCGAAACACATTAGGAATATATGGAAAACTGTTACGAAGTATTTACCGTTTGCGAGTAAAATGCGAGCAGTGATAAGAGGCATAAAATCCTCATGGGAATATGTATTCAGTGGGGTCCCTCAAAGGTCAGTACTTTCCTCAATAATGTTCCTCGTTTGCTTGAATGAATAACAGGATATATGTAAATTTACGTATGTTTGCGGATGCCTCCAAGATGGCGTTAAAAAAAATAATCAAAATGACAGTGAATCCCTTACATGAAGATTTGGATCTAATTAGAAAGTTGAGCAATATAGGATGGTGGAATGTGAAGTAAATGAATGCCATTTATTGAAAATGGTTGAAAGTGATACCAAACATCTTGCAGGAAGGAGAGTGTGTGGGGCAGTGTTGAAAGTGGCGGGTAGAGAGTGACCCAAGAGACAGCATTAACCAAAGATTGTCACCGGAAGTTCACGTAAAATGAAATCGCCAGAAACTCCCATGATACACTGACGACATGTGAGGCAGGCTGGGTGGTGCACACAAGCATGAAGACGAAGGCACAAGTTGCACAACAAGGTGGCACTGGGACAGCGTAGAGCTCTGCATAGAGCTTTATCAAATCATAACTTGGACAAACCTCTGCTCAGACTGAAACACTTTTATTTTCCACCCAATAAAAGTTCGTTCTCCAGCGTGAGTCTTTGTTAACTTCTGCAAGTGTATTCAAGCACGAGGATAGCGAAATGTTGAAATTGCTTTTCCCAGTGTACGTTAAGGTAAATTAGAATTTTCAGCAGTGGTGCGGTTCGTAAACATGTACATAAAGAACACGTGGCTAAGATATGCAAAGGTCTGAAGACCAGCTACAAAATGGCTTCCAGAGCTGACAAACACGAGGGACGAGGAGAAGCTGAAACACTGAAAACAATCATTGACTGATAGGGAGAAAAGGGGCGAAGTGATTGTCCCATGTTAGAGCATACAGGGATGAGAAGTATAGCCTGGTTCATCGAGCCATGATCTACCAGGAGAGCTGGTTCTGGACCGGGCCGCCGGGGGCGTCACCCCCAGGAACATCCTTCAGGTGTTCTTGAGGTATAGGTAATCAAAATTTCTTGAGACTTTCAGCAAGGAGAACAAGAAGCCACAGTTGTAAATTTAATTGGAATACCAAGAAGGCTTTTTATTACCAGAGTAGTAATAAAGTATTTTACCTAGGATGCTAGATATAGGACTGGCTTGCCGTGGGTTCGAATCCCACTCTACTTTGAGTGAGTTAGCAGAACAATGAATGGGATTCAAGTGAAGGTAGGAAGTGCAACAAAAAACTAATTATTTTCTGAAATTCAGTGATAGATAAAAATCGTCTGAGAGGAGAGCATGAGCATAGTTCAGCTCCAGCAGTATGTGAACATCAGTAAATACTCACAAGTAGGCAGTCACACACACACACACACACACACACACACACCACACACACTCACACACTCACACACACACACACACACACACACCATTACCTAACCACGTCTCAAGGTTACTCAAGCTTCACCCCCACCTTGAGATAGGCCAGGAAGGTCAGAAGTAAGAAGGGAAAGGAGGGGAGGAGCCGAAGGTGAGGGAGGGGAGTTGAGAAAAGAGGAGGAGGGAGGGAAGATGTTGGGAGGGAAGGGGAGGTAATGGTGGAGAGGGGAAGGGAGGGACGGTGAATGAGGAGAGAGAGGGGATAGAGAACAGGATAGGTGGCGCCTGCAATATTGACTTCCTTCTTGACTCTGCTTCTCGTCTTCCTCTGCTTATTCCTCTCATTGCTTTTACATATTCTTGAAATTTTCACAATTAGTACCTTTTAATTGGCCGATTTTAATTCTTCTCTTGATTTACTGTCTTCCCAATGCAATCTTTGAAGTCACTTCTCTATTGTTATGCCATTTTTCATTTAAAATTTGTTTGATATCTTGAATAAGACTGTTATCTTACTTTAACTAGCCAAAATGAATGTGGGTTGTGTCGTGCTCGCTTGGATCAAAGATTCTGAAGAGACGACAAGCGTTGCAAAACAAACTTCAACGAGGACGACATTTCCCTCAGCTTTATCAAGTGATGACAAAACTGTACACAAAGCAAAACTTTGTCGCAACACAAGTATGTCCGGCATCGTGTGTCTTTTCTTCACTGTTGCTGGTAGTGCACTGTTGCTGGTAGTGCACTGTTGCTGGTAGTGCACTGTTGCTGGTAGTGCACTGTTGCTGGTAGTGCACTGTTGCTGGTAGTGCACTGTTGCTGGTAGTGCACTGTTGCTGGTAGTGCACTATTGCTGGTAGTGCACTATGCTGGTAGCACTGTGTGGTAGTGCACTGTTGCTGGTAGTGCACTGTTGCTGGTAGTGCACTGTTGCTGGTAGTGCACTGTTGCTGGTAGTGCACTGTTGCTGGTAGTGCACTATTGCTGGTAGTGCACTGTTGCTGGTAGTGCACTGTTGCTGGTAGTGTACTATTGCTGGTAGTGCACTGTTGCTAGTAGTGCACTATTGCTGGTAGTGCACTGTTGCTGGTAGTGCACTGTTGCTGGTAGTGCACTGTTGCTGGTAGTGCACTATTGCTGGTAGTGTACTGTTGCTGGTAGTGCACTGTTGCTGGTAGTGTACTGTTGCTGGTAGTGCACTGTTGCTGGTAGTGCACTGTTGCTGGTAGTGCACTGTTGCTGGTAGTGCACTGTTGCTGGTAGTGTACTGTTGCTGGTAGTGTACTATTGCTGGTAGTGCACTGTTGCTGGTAGTGCACTGTTGCTGGTAGTGCACTGTTGCTGGTAGTGCACTGTTGCTGGTAGTGCACTGTTGCTGGTAGTGCACTGTTGCTGGTAGTGCACTGTTGCTGGTAGTGCACTTTTGCTGGTAGTGCACTGTTGCTGGTAGTGCACTGTTGCTGGTAGTGCACTGTTGCTGGTAGTGCACTGTTGCTGGTAGTGCACTGTTGCTGGTAGTGCACTGTTGCTGGTAGTGCACTGTTGCTGGTAGTGCACTGTTGCTGGTAGTGCACTGTTGCTGGTAGTGCACTGTTGCTGGTAGTGCACTGTTGCTGGTAGTGCACTGTTGCTGGTAGTGCACTGTTGCTGGTAGTGCACTGTTGCTGGTAGTGCACTATTGCTGGTAGTGCACTGTTGCTGGTAGTGCACTATTGCTGGTAGTGCACTATTGCTGGTAGTGCACTATTGCTGGTAGTGCACTGTTGCTGGTAGTGCACTGTTGCTGGTAGTGCACTGTTGCTGGTAGTGAACTGTTGCTGGTAGTGCATGTGCTGGTAGTGCACTGTTGCTGATAGTGCACTGTTGCTGGTAGTGCACTGTTGCTGGTAGTGCACTGTTGCTGGTAGTGCACTGTTGCTGGTAGTGCACTGTTGCTGGTAGTGCACTGTTGCTGGTAGGCACTGTTGCTGTAGTGCACTGTTGCTGGTAGTGCACTGTTGCTGGTAGAGCACTATTGCTGGTAGTGCACTGTTGCTGGTAGTGCACTATTGCTGGTATGCGTTGCTGTGCACTGTTGCTGGTAGTGCACTATTGCTGGTAGTGCACTGTTGCTGGTAGTGCACTGTTGCTGGTAGTGCACTGTTGCTGGTAGTGCACTGTTGCTGGTAGTGCACTGTTGCTGGTAGTGCACTGTTGCTGGTAGTGTACTGTTGCTGGTAGTGTACTGTTGCTGGTAGTGTACTATTGCTGGTAGTGTACTATTGCTGGTAGTGTACTATTTGAACGCAACTTTTATGATAAAAGGCCGCTAATCGAACAGACTATCCTTTGCTTTCTGACAGATTTCTGAGAGTGAAACTGAAGACCCAGGTTAATGTAAACCACAAGAAGATGTCCGAAATCCTGCACTTTTCATTGCATTAATTTTTATTTTTGCATATATATGCTGTGCCCGCTGAGCATACAGAGGTCAGCTGTGTTGATACCATCATTATCTATACAGCAAAGCATAAGAAATTTAGTTCCATTTCTTACCGAAGCTTATATTATGAACAGTGGTCCAAGACTCATCACATCTGCTTCTTAGATTTACGTATTTACAAGCAAACGGTGAGCCTCAAGTATCTCTGGCCAGATCAGTTCATCAACTGTGCCAGATTCTATATATCCTTGTGTTCACCTGACCATTAGTAAATCCAATAATAATAAAATTCTTAAAAAAAAATGCCAAGTGAGATTAAATGCTCTCAGAGTTATTACTGTTAGCAAGAACCACAACTATGACGTTAATGTGAAAGTAGAAAGTATGATGTACTTATCATATATCAAACCCTTCTAGGTTATGTTGTACTTATGTTAACATTAGCTAAGGAAAATTCTATTCGGCCATCGTTGTCTAAAATAAGCTCTATGACAGGAGAATGGAGCTTACTATTCCCAGTGTCAGTGACAAGATAATTGACCTCAACACTTTAATCGTCATTTAAATTGTCACTACAAGTCTTCCTTAATGTCTAGAGGTAAATACAGATATAAATGAATAACATAAACATGTAGTGATATTAAATTCCATAACTTGTATGAATTGTATCATTATAGATAAGAGGAGCAATTCTACCCTAAATGGTTGTCTTGCAAAAATATTTGCAACGAAGTTCATCACCAGAAATCCTTTGCTTAAATATGTTGCAAAGGCAGCTGGTTAAGAAGGAGTCTCTGGCCTAAATGTTAGTAAGTAAACAGAACACTAGAAGGGCTGCGTCTGCTCTTCTTGCCACTTTCTCAGAAATGGATTATAGGGGTCAGGTAAGTTGGGAATAAGAATTATCAATCGTGCTTCTACATTACAGAATGAACTGTTTGCCATTTTAATAGAACTGAAGCTACTTCATGACAAAGATCCTGAATCACTGCTAATTTGCTCATTTCTGGTTCTAAGTCATCACTGTACTTGACTCGCAAAAATCTTCAACAACATTCTCATTAGAAATGCCAGGTATTGAATTATATTGTATTGTTGTAGTGTGAGCAGGGTAATATTTTGTGAAGGGATTCAGGGAAACCCAACAGCCGGACTTGAGTCCTGGCGGTGTGAGGTTTGGGATATTGGCAGTTTGGAGTGACATCTAAACTGTCGTATCTGAGCGCATCTGCAAAGACAGTGATTATGTATGAGTGATGGTGAAACTGTTGAATGATGAACGTTTTTTCTTTCATTTTGTGTTTTTCTTTTTGGGACACCCTGCCTCGGTGGGAAACGACCGACGTGTTTATATGTATATATATATGTATGTATATATATATATATATATATATATATATATATATATATATATATATATATATATATATATAAAAAAAATTTTTCATATATATATACTGTATATATACATTCATACATACATCCACAGAACAAAGGGGTTTTTAAGCAAATACAAGACTGCGACCAGCCAGAAATCTGTGATTGCATTAATATATGTACTGGTCGTTGTGACTGGTGTCTCAAACGAAAAAGAATGAAGTTAGTCGTGCAGTATCCACAGCAAGTAATGTGCTCTCACCAGGAGGCCGACCCAGTGCTGGGACCCTGGTGTTTGTAACATGGTGGTCAAGTGGTCGCGAGGTTAGCTTGCTTCCCAGGAGCTAAATATCCCCGGTTCGATTCTCGGCTGGTCTCAGTATTGTATTTGCAAAAAGATTGATGGATATTGGACTAGTTAGGATCAGACTTGGTTACAAGACGACGATCAGACTAAATAAAAGGACTGTAAAGATTATTTTGGTCACTGACTTGAACACAGTTCCAGTGTCAGCCTGTGGGAAAATACAGAGACAAGCAGTGAATAGGTATTTTTTACTGCTTGTAACTGCTGTTGTGTTGTCTTGACCAGAGACAAACAATACAATCATCTGTTATTTTGTCATTATAATCATGAAAAAAATATAAACGAAATTCAGAGGAATTATTCTGAATTTTGTTTTAATGATAGAGTAATTTTTAATGTACCCAAGTGAACTCATGGTAGCCGCTTCAGGGCCTAGTTCCAAGGCCTTTGTGATAGATGTGGTGTGATAGATGTGGTGTGATAGATGTGGTGTGATAGATGTGGTGAGCATAGTCAACTAAACACTACTGTCTACACAATGGATGTGGTGTGAACAGTCAAGTAGACACTACCGTCTACATGATAGATGTGGTGAGCACAGTCAACTAAACACTACTGCCTACACAATGGATGTGGTGTGAACAGTCAAGTAGACACTACCGTCTACATGATAGATGTGGTGTGCACAGTCAAGTAGACACTACCGTCTACATGATAGATGTGGTGAGCACAGTCAACTAAACACTACTGCCTACACAATGGATGTGGTGTGAACAGTCAAGTAGACACTACCGTCTATATGATAGATGTGGTGTGCACAGTCAAGTAGACACTACCGTCTACATGATAGATGTGGTGAGCACAGTCAACTAAACACTACTGCCTACACAATGGATGTGGTGTGAACAGTCAAGTAGACACTACCGTCTACATGATAGATGTGGTGTGCACAGTCAAGTAGACACTACCGTCTATATGATAGATGTGGTGTGCACAGTCAAGTAGACACTACCGTCTACATGATAGATGTGGTGTGCACAGTCAAGTAGACACTACCGTCTACATGATAGATGTGGTGTGCACAGTCAAGTAGACACTACCATCTACATGATAGATGTGGTGTGCACAGTCAAGTAGACACTACCGTCTACATGATAGATGTGGTGTGCACAGTCAAGTAGACACTACCGTCTACATGATAGATGTGATGTGCACAGTCAAGTAGACACTACCGTCTACATGATAGATGTGATGTGCACAGTCAACTAGACACTACCACCCACATGATGGTGTGCCATTGTAGCAGAGCTTCAAGCACTCTCCTGTGGCACGTCATTCACATACACAGTACCTCAAGATAGACGCCGTTATTTTGTGTTTTATTCGTTTTTCCCAAAGACTTTTCGAGGGTCCTCAGCAATGCTGTCAATGACATTTGTGTAAAACTGTTTTGATGCTCTAGTGTTGCAGCGGGTCACTTCGTGCATAGCTAATCCCTCACAAGACTTTAAGTCCCATGGAAAAGGATTTCAATTTGTGTGTTAATCTCCTAGAGCACAGGTCCCTCTTTTCTGATCAAAATATTATTATTATTATTATCGTCATTATTATTATTATTATTATTATTATTATTATTATTATTATTATTATTATTATTATTATTATTATTATTATTATTATTATTATTATTATTATTACTATTGTAGGAATAGGCAGATCTGATTCCGGGAATGAAATGATAGCTCTAGTTTTATTAATTAAGATACATTCTGAGGTGTCGAGAAATACCCTGTAAGAGTTTGCATGAAGAAAGTCCCACCTTCTACAATCAGACAGAGGCTGATTGTTATGTGTTAATACTGGAAATTACCCAAAGTTTGGCGTTACGGTGAATGGAAATTAGTTAAAGGCGACACATACATAGTCAGATTAATGGAGTTGCTAAACGTCGTGGCCCAGACTTTTTTTTTTCCGTACTGGTTGAAAATGGCGTACGTTTGAAATTGAAATAGACAACTTTTCGCCTCTGCATTAGATTGTTTTCAAGGTTGTACAGACTTCATTCAAATCAAAGTCTGTTGTACAGCTTTTATTTAAGCTTTATTAAAGTCAGTGATCCTTGAGAATCTGACCCTTGAGATTGTGATCCTTGAGACTGTGATCCTTGAGACTGTGATCCTTGAGACTGTGTTCCTTGAGGCTGTGATCCTTGAAACTGTGATCCTTCAGACTGTGATCCTTCAGACTGTGATCCTTCAGACTGTGATCCTTCAGACTGTTATCTTTGAGATTGTGATCCTTGAGACTGTGATCCATGAGACTGTGATCCTTGAGACTGTGATTCTTGAGACTGTGATCCTTGAGACTGTGATCCTTGAGACTGTGATCCTTGAGACTGTGATTCTTGAGACTGTGATCCTTGAGACTGTGATCCTTGATTCTGTCATCCTCGAGACTGTGTTCCTTGAGACTGTGATCCTTGAGACTAATCCTTGATACTGTGATGCTTGAGACTGTGTTTCTTTAGACTGTGATATTTGAGACTGTGATCATTGAGCTGTGATCCTTGAGACTGTGTTACTTGAGACTGTGATTCTTGAGACTGTGATCCTTGAGACTGTGATCCTTGAGACTGTGATCCTTGAGACTGTGATCCTTGAGACTGTGATCCTTGAGACTATGTTCCTTGAGACTGTGATCTTTGAGACTGTGATCCTTAAAACTGTGATCCTTGAGACTGTGATCCTTGAGACTGTGTTCCTTGAGACTGTGATCCTTGAGACTGTGCTCATTGAGACTGTGATCCTTGAGACTGTGCTCCTTGAGACTGTGATCCTTGAGACTGTGCTCCTTGAGACTGTGATCCTTGAGACTTTGGTTCTTGATATTACGTAAGAATAAAGCAGCAGGCCTGCTAGGCTATGCTAGGCAGGCCTGCTAGGCTATGCTAGGCAGGCCTGCTAGGCTATGCTAGGCAGGCCTGTTAGGCTATGCTAGGCAGATCATTCTTAAATCAGTTCTTCTTACTCATATATTTGTTCAACCTATTTTTAAGGAAGCTACCCAAAGCTTCAGCGTGAACGATCCTACTTGTTCAGCTCATCCAGAACTCTTCTGCTGAACAAGTTCTCTCCCATATTCTTTCTAAAGCAAAATTTATCCCATATGAATCCATTATTTTGAGTTCTTTCTTAAGAACATGAGAATGGAGGAACACAGCAGAAGGCCTACTGGCTTCAGAACCTTGTTTACGTTTCCTTTATTTGTGTCTATCTTCCACTTGTATATCTAAATCAAATGTCCCCCTCAATGTATATCTTTCAAGAGCGTAGGTTCTGGGTTCTAACTCTATCTTCCTATGAAAGATTCGTTATACAATAGATTAACATTGTCATCCATTGTGCATTAAAGGGATCAAAACCGAGCTGCTTAATCTATATGAGGTTTACTAATAACAGTAGAATTTCCCACAAAATGTTAGGTAAATGGGCACAGATGCAACTAATGTGACAGTTCATTATGGTAACGTTTCGCTCACCCAGGAGCTTGACAAAGCTCCTTGAGAGCGAAACGTTTCGAAGCTAAAATGTCGCATTAGTTGCATCTGTGTCCATTTACGTAAATTATGTTTACTAATGATGTACATACAGCTCAGTAGAATAACCTGTGACCTTATTTGTAGACAAATTACTAGAGTCAATTATAGCTGATATTATTAGAAACCATCTTGATAGGAATAACATGATTAATTAAACTCATCATTTATTCACGGGGAGCCGATCGTGAGTAACTAATTCACTGACTTTCTTTAGTAAACCTTTTGAGATTGTTGGTCACGATAAAGAATTCGATATTATTTATTTGGCTTTTAGTAAAGCTTTTGACAGGGTACCACGCAAAAGACTGTTAAAGAAAGTGGCAGCTCACCGTATTGGGGGAAAAGTGCTGTCATGGATCGAGACATGGCACACCAATAGGAAGCAGGGAGTGTGCTTAAATGGGGTAAAATCTGAATGGGGATCTGTAACAAGTGGCGTTCCACATTGATTAGTTTAAGGCCCATTGTTGTTCATAATATACATTAATGACCTTGACGAGGGAATAGTGATATGAGGAAATTCGCTGATGACACGAAGATAGGCAGGATAATTGATTCAAAAGAAGATGTCACTGAGCTTGAGGAGGATTTAGACAAACTCTTGTCGTGGTCAGAAGTGACAGATGCGATTCATTGTAGATGAACAGGTCTAAAAGATGAAAATTTAGACACATATGCAAACATCTGGGTATCTTTATTGTAGACGTTTCGTCATCCAGTGGCTTTATCAATACAAATTCTAGAACATAATTTGAAGACAGTAGAACTATATACAAAAGATGAGGTAATCAGTCCATCGGCCTTGTAGTTGGTGTGAAGAACACCATAGTCTTGTAGATTCTGGGATCTACAAAACTACGGTGCTCTTTACACCAACTCCAAGGCTGAGGGACTGATTACCTCATCTTTTGTATATAATTCAATTGTCTTCAAATTTTGTTCTAGAATCTGTATTGATAAAGCCACTGGATGACGAAACGTCTACAATAAAGACACCCAGATGTCGCACATGTGTCTAAATTTTCATCTTGTCGGTATTGTATACCATTCTTGTACACTTCTAACAGAGTTATGTTCTGGAGAAAAGTATGTGCCGTGGGTGGAAAAGTAGGTACTGTGTGAGGAAAGTATGCACTATGGGAGAAAATTATGATGAGGTGGAAACTATGTGCTGTGGTGAAAAGTATGTGCTGTGGTAGAATGCATGTGCTGTGGTGGAAAGTATGTGCTGTGGGAGAAAAGTAGATGCTGTGAGAAAAATACTTGCTGTTATGGAAATTATGTTCTTTGGTGGAAAGTGTGTACTTTTGGGGAAAGTATGTGCTTTATCGGAAAGTATGTGATGTTGGGAGAAAGCCTGGGTTGTGCTGCAAGGCATGTGATGTGGAGAAACATATGTGTTGTGAAGTAAGGTACGTGTTAATAAGGGCAGTATGAGCTATGGAGGAAACTATGTGCCGCAGAGGGCAGTATGTGCTAGAGAGGGAGTGTGTGTTGTGGAGGAAATTATGTAGTAAGAAAATATTTGTTGCGGATGGAAGGAAGACACAGTCTCTGCTCTGTGCTACACGGCAGTCACCAAGATGAGTCTGCTCTGTGCTACACGGCAGTCACCAAGATGAGTCTGCTCTGTGCTACACGGCAGTCATCAAGATGAGTCTGCTCTGTGCTACACGGCAGTCACCAAGATGAGTCTGCTCTGTGCTACACGGCAGTCATCAAGATGAGTCTGCTCTGTGCTACACGGCAGTCATCAAGATGAGTCTGCTCTGTGCTACACGGCAGTCATCAAGATGAGTCTGCTCTGAAAGACTTGCTGCTTTTTTTCTTAACCCAGATGAGATAACGAGCCGAGGCTCGCCACTGTAAACCTCGAAAATCTTGTGACTTACGTTGGCAGAAAAGAAAAATAATCATATTGCCGTTTATCTAAGGTTTTACAATAATATGTTTGTTTAACAGTATGAATTGATGGAGTAGGTTAATTATGGGTATGTTGAATGTAACAGCTTGTTGGTTTTGTTTGAGATTACATTGATGAACCTGCAAGATTAGACCTAGTAGTCTACCCCGAGTGAGTTGGAAGTTGAGAAATTAGACTAGGGAATTGATCTAGGAATGAGGAACTGCTGCGAACTAGCTGATTTATGAATTAGACACATGTGCAACACTTGGGTATCTTTATTGAGGAAACGTTTCGCCACACAGTGGCTTCATCAGTCCAATACAAAGAATAATGGTGAAGATCAGAAAGAGTTTGAGATAACCAGTCCCTTAACCTTGAGTCGATTACATCGATCATATTCAACCTCACCATTCTTCTTTGTATGGACTGATGAAGCCACTGTGTGGCGAAACATTTCTTCATTAAAGATACCCAAGTGTTGTACATGTGTCTAATTTATCAATTTGTCGGTTCTCTGAACCATTTATCTACATATCTGATGTATGGAAGTGAAACTGAAGAGGGAAAGGAAGACAAAGCGTCCATGAAACCAGTAAGAAAGAACAAAATTATGAAAGAATGAGACGATTTTCCACCAAAAATCTCTTCCTCCTTCATATACAGGATTTCGCTTTCCCCGAAGGACAGCGAGACACCGGTGTCAATACAGGGAATGCTTCATTGCAATGAAGGAATTTCGGTCACAGTTTGGGTTATTATGAGTTGTTGGTCCACTTACTGGTCATTCTTCCAACATATAGTTACACAATATTATAATAAAAGTATTCATGAGAGAATTTTAACTTCTTGTCAGTTAGAATTTGTCAATGGTGTCGCCAGAAGTCACGTTTCACAATTTTCATGATCACATAATGGATTTAGGGTAAGAATTAATTCGCCTGTCCTTCATGCCTGTCAGTGAAAATAGTGATTTTTGCAATAGTGTCAAATCTCGCTTTGTGATTAGAAAAAGTGGTTTCCTGGTGTCCACCTTGAGGGGTCAGGCTCTGTGTTTCTTCCTGGTCTCCACCTTGAGGGTCAGGCTCTGTATTTCTTCATGGTCTCCACCTTGTGGGGTCAGGCACTGTGTTTCTTCATGGTCTCCATCTTGAGGGACAGGCACTGTGTTTCTTCATGGTCACCTTGAGGGGTCAGGCTCTGTGTTTCTTCATGGTCTCCACCTTGAGGGGTCAGGCTCTGTGTTTCTTCATGGTCTCCACCTTGAGGGGTCAGGCTCTGTGTTTCTTCATGGTCTCCACCTTAAAAGGTCAGGCTCTGTGTTTCTTCATGGTCTCCACCTTGAGGGTCAGGCTTTGTGTTTCATCATAGTCTCCACCTTGAGGGGTCAGGCTCTGTGTTTCTTCATGGTCTCCACCTTGAGGGTCAGGCAATGTGTTTCTTCCTGGTGTTTTGGTTCAACAGTTTTTGCCTCCCTAAATTGCCAAGTTGACACAGATTTCTTTCATTGCTTCTCTCATATTTCGTGCAAGCAGGTGCGGGCTGGCATGAAGCTTGTCCATCATTTGTTGTTTAAGAATTCTCCTTTTTTTTCTGTAATCTGGAAAGCCCACCCGTTCTGTATCTTAACGTACTTTTTCCGGTGCTCATTTAGCACATTTATTCTTAAATGACTTCCTTTTAGGCTAGTCTCTCCCTGAATCTAATTTGCTCTCTCCTGTATCATTTCCATGAAAGAGAAGTACCTGGTGAAGGAGGTGAAAATACCCTCCCCACTGTATCAAACCTGATTACCTTTCAATACCTCAAATGTCTCAGGACATTTCGGTTTCACCTCTTCCCCATTATCATAACAGTAATAAGAGGTCCATACCATTTCACTTTCATGTGCACAAAGTAGCAGAGGCCAGTACTCAGTTGTTCCTTACCACTACACGAACCACGTAGTCTATTCTCTCTATCTCTGTGTTGCAGGTTCTCCTTACCGTCCGTGACAGCCGTGTCTGGGTGACAGTGGCAGCTGTCACTGAAGTCCTGGCTATCATTTGCTTACAGTCTGGAAAGTCATGTTCAGTAATGACCTTGTCGGTAATGTGGCGTTGATGTGAATTCCGGCCAGTGAGCTTGATATGTATATATATATGTACGTACGTACGTATGTATGTATGTATGTATGTATGTATGTATGTATGTATGTATGTATGTATGTATGTATGTATGTATGTATGTATGTATGTATGTATGTATGTATGTATGTATTTAGGTAGGGAGGTAGGTATATACGTATGTATGTATGTAGTAGGTGTATATATGTATGTAGTATATATATATATATATATATATATATATATATATATATATATATATATATATATATATATATATATACAGGATGGGGTTCATCTCTGGTGTAAATTGTGGGACCCATAGCCTCGGAGAAGTGGATAAAAAGGCTTCAAGGAAGAATATTTGAATTTCTTCCTGAATCCATTTGAATATTCCACTTCCCCTACCACCCCATCTTTTTGTTCTTTTTTACCAATAGGTATATTTTATTACATAATATGGTACAATGGGCTAGTAACCCCTTCTGTAGAAAGTACTAAAAAAGAGAAGAAGAAATACTATAAAACTGGGATGCTTGAATGAGCGTGGATGAAGTGCGGATGATAAGAAAGAGATGACTGATAATGTTATGAATGAAAAGAAGTTGGATGTACTAGCTCTAAGCGAAACAAAGTTGAAGGGGGTAGGTGAGTTTCAGTGGGGAGAAATAAATGGGATTAAGTCAGGAGCATCTGAGAGAGAGAGAGCTAAGGAAGGGGTAGCAATAATGTTGAAGGATCAGTTATGGAAGGAGAAGAGGGAATATAAATGTATAAATTCAAGGATTATGTGGATTAAAATAAGGGTTGGATGCGAAAAGTGGGTCATAATAAGTGTGTATGCACCTGGAAAAGAGAGGAGTGTAGAGGAGAGAGAGAGATTTTGGGAGATGTTAAGCGAATGTGTAGGAACGTTTGAGCCAAGTGAGAGAGTAATTGTGGTAGGGGACCTAAATGCTAAAGTAGGAGAAACATGCAGAGAGGGTGTAGTAGGTAAGTTTGGGGTGCCAGGTGTAAATGATAATGGGAGCCTTTTGATTGAACTTTGTATAGAAAGGGGTTTAGTTATAGGTAATACATATTTTAAGAAAAAGTATACTTATATAAATAAGTATACAAGATATAATGTAGGGCGTAATGACAGTAGTCTGTTGGACTACGTATTGGTAGATAAAAGACTGTTGGGTAGACTTCAGGATGTACATGTTTATAGAGGGGCCACAGATATATCAGATCACTTTTTAGTTGTAGCTACAGTGAGAGTAAAAGGTAGATGGGATACAAGGAAAATGGAAGCAGCAGATAAGAGAGAGGTGAAGGTTTATAAGCTAAAGGAGGAGGCAGTTAGGGTAAGATATAAACAACTGTTGGAGGATATATGGGCTAGTGAGAGTATAGGCAATTGGGTTGAAGATGCATGGGGTAGGTTTAAGAATGTAGTGTTAGAGTGTTCAGCAGAAGTTTGTGGTTACAGGAAAGTGGGTGCGAGAGGGAAGAAGAGCGATTGGTGGAATGATGATGTAAAAAGAGTAGTAAGAGAGAAAAAGTTAGCATATGAGAGGTTTTTACAAAGTAGAAGTGATGCAAGGAGGGAAGAGTATATGGAGAGAGAAATAGAGGTTAAGAGAGTGGTGAAGCAATGCAAAAAGAGAGCAAATGAGAGAGGGGGTGAGATGTTATCAACAAATTTTATTGAAAATAAGAAAAAGTTTTCGAGTGAGATTAATAAGTTGAGGAAGCCTAGGGAATGAAGGGATTTGTTAGTTAAAAATAGGAAAGGAGAGTTATTAAATGGAGAGATAGAGGTATCGGGAAGATGGAGGGAATATTTTGAGGAATTGTTGAATGTTGATAAAGATAAGGAAGCTCCTGATTTCGTGTATAGGGCAAGGAGGAATAACATCTTGTAGGAGTGAGGAGGAGAGAGTTGTGAGTGTGGGGAAAGTTCATGAGGCAGTGGGTAGAATGAAAGGGGGTAAAGCAGCTGAGATTGATGGGGTAAAGATACAAATGTTAAAAGCAGGTGGGGATATAGTTCTGGAGTACCAGGTGCTTTTATTTAATAAATGTATGGAAGAGGGTAAGGAACCTAGGGATTGGCAGAGAGCGTGCATAGTTCTTTTGTATAAAGGCAAAGGGGACAAAAGAGAGTGTAAAAATTATAGGGGAATAAGTCTGTTGAATATACCTGGTAAAGTGTATGGTAGAGTTATTATTGAAAGAATTAAGAGTAAGACGGAGAGCATGATAGGAGATGAACAAGGAGGCTTTAGGAAGGTTAGAGGGTGTGTAGACCAAGTGTTTACAGTGAAACATATAGGTGAGCAGTATTTAGATACGGGTAAAGAGGTTTTTGTGGTAATTATGGATTTGGAAAAGGCGTATGACAGGGTGGACAAGTGGCAATGTGGCAGATGTTGCAAATGTATGGAATATGAAGTAGGTTATTGAAAGCAGTGAAAAGTTTTTACGAGGATAGTGAGGCTCAGGTTAGAGTAAGTAGAAGAGAGGGAGATTATTTCCCAGTAAAATAGGACTTAGACAAGGATGTATAATGTCACCGTGGTTGTTTAATATATTTATAGATGGCGTTGTAAGAGAAGTGAATGCTCGGTTGTTGGCAAGAGGTGTGGGATTAAAAGATAAAGAATCTAACACAGAGTGGGAGTTGTCACAGTCGCTCTTCGCTGATGACACTGTGCTTTTGGAAGATTCTGAAGAAAAGTTGCAGAGGTTGGTGGATGCGTTTGGTAGGGTATGTAAAAGAAGAAAATTAAAAGTGAATATAGGAAAAAGTAAGGTGATGACAATTAAAAAAATATAGGTAAAGAAAGATTGGATATCAGATTGGAGGGAGAGAGTATGGAGGAGGTGAATGTATTCATATATTTAGGAGTGGACGTGTCAGTAGATGTGTCTATGAAAGATGAGGTGAATCATAGAACTGACGTGGGTAAAAAGGTGAGTGGTGCACTGAGGAGTCTGTGGAGACAAAGAACTTTGTCCATGGAAGCAAAGAGGGGAATGTATGAGAGTATAGTTATTCCAATGCTCTTGTATGGGTGTGAGGCATGGGTTGTGAATGTTGCAACAAGGAGAAGGCAGTGGAGATGTCATGTCTGAGGGCAATGTGTGGTGTGAATATAATGCAGAGAATTCGTAGTTTGGAAATTAGGAGGAGGTGCGGGATTACCAAAACTATTATCCAGAGGGCTGAGGAGTTATTGAGATGAAATGGACATGTAGAGAGGATGGAACAAAATAGAATGACTTCGAGAGTGTATAAATCTGTAGTGGAGGGAAGGCGGGGTAGGGGTCGGCCTAGAAAAGGTTGGAGGGAGAGGGTAAAGGAGGTTTTGTGTGCGAGGGGCTTGGACTTCCAGCGTGTTAGATAGGAGCGAATGGAGACAAATGGTTTGGGGACTTGACGTGCTATTGGAGTGTGAGCAAGGTAACTTTTATGAAGGGATTCAGGGAAACCGGCAAGCCAAACTTGAGTCCTGGAGATGGGAAGTACAGTGTCTGCACTCTGAAGGAGGGGTGTTAATGTTGCAGTTTTATAACTGTAGTGTAAGCGCGCCTCAGGCAAGACAGTGATGGAGTGAATAATGGTGAAAGTTTTTCTTTTTCAGGCCACCCTGCCTTGGTGGGAAACGGCCGATGAGTTAATATATATTAAAATATATATATATATATATATATATATATATATATATATATATATATATATATATATATATATATATATTAGCAAACACTAGCAGGGTGAAAATTTGGGGGATCATAATTAGGTCATCCTTTATAGTTTTCAAATTCAAGAATTGTATCTTTTAATACATAAAATAAAACTGAAAGTTTTCATGAAAGCTTCAGTTGTGCGGTGAACATTTATTTGACTTGTAACAATTGGATTATTGTTTTCATATTATATAATGAATTCCCTTTCGTTGAAGAATTTTAGAATAATTTAAGTTATTAACTTTGTAAATGGAGCTCTGAATTTAGGAATTAAGTGAAAATGTCGCCTTTTAGAGGATATATTTTCCTTGTTTAAAAGCGGCCACTAAAAAATCATATTCAACAGATGTTTGTACGTTATTCACGACTCTCGGCACTGATAATGTCTCGTACCTTCAACTTCATAGTCACCTCCACCATCGTCCACATCTTCAAGATGTTCAGCTGCAGTGACCAGTGTGGTGCAGTCTCCGCTGACTTCTTCCTCTGCAGCTGCAGCCTCTGACCAAGCCTGAACATTAAGGTGTGCTGCCGTCACAGTATTAAGGCTAAGAAACATTCTCAAAATGGATAGGTTCTGATGGGATGTAGTTTGAGATCAAGCGACATAAAAGAACTAAAACGAGTACTATTTTTTAAACACATCGGCACTGAGGCAGGGTGACACGAAGAAGAAGAAACACTTTCATCATCACTCACTCCATCACTATCTTAGCAGAAGTATGCTGATACTACAAGAGCCGTGGCTCACGTAGCTGTGGCTCACCATTTCTGGTTGGTTCAGTCAAGTATGGATCCCTTGATCGAGGTTTCCACGCCCTTTGAAAACGAAATAGTGTCCTGGTTAACGAAATAGTGTCCTGGTTAACGAAATTGGTTGTCGATGTTCATAGTGACGGTAAGCAAATGACACTCGGCAAACTCCTGGCCATGCCGCTCACTTGCAAAATACTCGCCTATATTCAAATAGCGGCACAGCGTGAAAATGGACTGGGCTCAGCTTCTGGTGCCTCCAACTCTCCGGCATCTGCTTGATATTATTCGACTCTAACCATTTATTGAGAAATGCTAAACTCTTGTATTGAAGCAGTCATAAAAACTTTAAACACAAGAGCTGAAGAGCTCTGTTTCTCGATACAGTTGACAAGTATTCAACTGACAGGAAATTTATTGTTGTTTGCTACTTAGGTAAAGAAAAAGAGGTAGACTCCATTTCTGATTGCTAGTTGCTGTTTTAATTAATCTGGACAACACTGTTAGTGAGGAAATGACAGTCAAAAATCAGACAGGGTTGGCTACTGATGGCTAAAGTGCGAATCCTGGAAAGAAAGGCGGACTCTTGGATAAAGTTCTAAATGTATTTAGAGTTACATGTTGTTTTTTGTTTGCATTGTGCGAAGCTCGAGGGTTTGACTTAGTATTTTCTAACTTGATTCATTAGTGATGGAAGTCAAGCAATGGAGAAGAAATCTCAAAACTTCGGCTACAATATTACAGAGGTTCGGCAGTTCGGACTGACTGAAGAGGACTGGAGAAGTCTGACTCTAAGTTCTACAGGTTTCAGCAGCATCTTGGAGACTGTTTTGCAGAACATTTGATTAAGCTCAGTGAGTCACTTTGGAAGGCTTTACGATTCGTAAGGTTAACACCAGAAATATGTACATCTGAGCATATTATACAAAATTGACAAAATATTCTCAAGAGGTTTTCTAAGAATATAGAAAGGTGATGACCAAGAATATATTTCAACAGTGATGATAGATTTGCTGAGGCTGTTACGAAAACCTGCAGAAGGTGAGTCAGAAGTCAACAGCAACTCTCCATGATATTGAAATTGCTAAAAGTGCTGCTGCCTCCTTAAACATGATGAAGGTTTACTCATTTCCAGGTAACATGGAAAAGAAGCTGAAGAGAAGTGAAGAAACAACTGATGGTATTGATAGAAGATTCATAATTCTCTTCTTACAGAAAAAAACATTCATAAGAGTACCGGGATTGAAACCGTACTCACTGCAGAAGAATATTAATCTCAGAAAATCTCCGAAGATCAAGACGATGTAGCAAAAAAAGGGATGGAGATGATTCTAAAGACAAAAAAAGTGCAAAGCAAATCTTTCAGACAACAAGAGATGCTGTGGAAAGACTTCTGTGTGATAATTCTGTCACTCAGTGTTGTGATCAAGTCGTCGACACTCTGCTTGTTGCAGTCTTCCCAGGTCATGTCGTCGACACTCTGCTTGTTGCAGTCTTCCCAGGTCATGTCGTCGACACTCTGCTTGTTGCAGTCTTCCCAGGTCATGTCGTCGACACTCTGCTTGTTGCAGTCTTCCCAGGTCATGTCGTCGACACTCTGCTTGTTGCAGTCTTCCCAGGTCATGTCGTCGACACTCTGCTTGTTGCAGTCTTCCCAGGTCATGGGAAGTAACAGATGACACTGGAAAATTGCACCACTAGTTGAACATCTTCAAAACTGGAACCGTAATTTCCAAATTGGTGCCAGCTCACCTGTTGCTAATTCCTCAGAGTATAGAAGCTCAGCGTGCTAGTTCATGTCACACAGTTTTGAAATATACCTAGACAAGAGAGGCAATCAACAGGCGCATGTACATTGCACTTAACAGAACACGAACTGTACACTTTAATCCACGATCGCCAGTGACAATTTTTTGTTTGTTTGCAGCAGAAAAAAACGTCGCTACAATGTTCATGCTAAGGAATTGTATCAAAAACAGAACGTTTGTTAAAACATTTTTGCCACTCTCTGAACACACTTCATGAAAAACATTTGTTCCATTACATCTTCGTAAGTGCTACATACATACAGTATTGCTAAGAAATTCATTGTTTACTGATTCAGTTTAAAATCTACAAATGTAAAAAAATACTTCCAAAAATAGACTACTTTTGCCTTTTATATTTTTGCACAGCTCAGAATAATAATTAATATACCAATAAACATTATTTCTTATGCGCCACAAAGTATCTTTACCAGTTAAATGATTCTATACGTAAGTCTAGTCTCACAGTATATCTCCTTTCCACCTCTCCACAGTCTTTATTATTATTATTATTATTATTATTATTATTATTATTATTATTATTATTATTATTATTATTATTATTATTATTATTATTATTATTATTATTATTATTATTATTATTATTATTATTATTATTATTATTATTATCATTATTATTATTATTATATTATTAATATTATTATTATTATTATTATTATTATTATTATTATTATTATTATTATTATTATTATTATTATTATTATTATTATTTTATTATTATTATTAATTATTATTATTATTATTATTATTATTATTATTATTATTATTATTATTATTATTATTATTATTATTATTTTATTATTATTATTATTATTATTATTATTATTATTATTATTATTATTATTATTATTATTATTATTATTTTATTATTATTATTATTATTATTATTATTATTATTATTATTATTATTATTATTATTATTATTATTATTATTATTATTATTATTATTATTATTATTATTATTATTATTATTATTATTATTATTATTATTATTATTATTATTATTATTATAATTATTATTGTGAAGCGCTAAACCCATAAAGATCATACACCTCCTTGGGGAATGGGAGATAATCAGGCTTCATCTGAGGGGTAGGGTGGCTTCAGTTCCAAGGATCAAGGGTGGTTCACCAGTGTCCAGGGACCCTCCCTCCCTCCTACTAAGAATACTGGAGGGATAATAATACTCAGAGTAATGGAGGGGAATTATTATTATTCAGAGCACCGGTGGAATATTATAGACGTTTTTTCCAACACAATCTTTTATGAAAATTTTAATGGTTGTAGCACTTATTATTTCTTCTTTTAATTAATTCCATTGATCTACCGTAACTTTGTGAAGAGACATTTTCTTGAAATCCTTCAGCTGCGTTTTCGTCTCAGTTTTCAACTATGGACTCTTGTTGTCCCTCATTAAGGTACTAAGAAATTTTCTTTGATCTGTTCTTTCGTGTGTTCTATTTCATAACAGTATACTTGATCACCATGCGTCATCTTCTTCATAACAGTATACTTGATCATCATGCGTCATCTTCTTCATAACAGTATACTTGATCATCATGCGTCATCTTCTTCATAACAGTATACTTGATCATCATGCGTCATCTTCTTCATAACAGTATACTTGATCATCATGCGTCGTCTTCTTCATAACAGTATACTTGATCATCATGCGTCGTCTTCTTCATAACAGTATACTTGATCACTATGCGTCGTCTTCTTCATAACAGTATACTTGATCATCATGCGTCATCTTCTTCATAACAGTATACTTGATCATCATGCGTCGTCTTCTTCATAACAGTATACTTGATCACCATGCGTCATCTTCTTCATAACAGTATAGTTGATCATCATGCGTCGTCTTCTTCATAACAGTATACTTGATCATCATGCGTCGTCTTCTTCATAACAGTATACTTGATCATCATGCGTCGTCTTCTTCATAACAGTATACTTGATCACCATGCGTCATCTTCTTTATACAGTAAGTTGATCATCATCGTCGTCTTCTATAACAGTATACGTTGATCATCATGCGTCGTCTTCTTTTCAGTAACAGTATATTGATCATCATGCGTCGTCTTCTTCATAACAGTATAGTTGATCATCATGCGTCTCTTCTTCATAACAGTATAGTTGATCATCATGCGTCGTCTTCTTCATAACAGTATACTTGATCATCATGCGTCGTCTTCTTCATAACAGTATACTTGATCATCATGCGTCATCTTCTTCATAACAGTATACTTGATCATCATGCGTCGTCTTCTTCATAACAGTATAGTTGATCATCATGCGTCGTCTTCTTCATAACAGTATACTTGATCATCATGCGTCGTCTTCTTCATAACAGTATAGTTGATCATCATGCGTCGTCTTCTTCATAACAGTATACTTGATCATCATGCGTCGTCTTCTTCATAACAGTATACTTGATCATCATGCGTCGTCTTCTTCATAACAGTATACTTGATCATCATGCGTCGTCTTCTTCATAACAGTATACTTGATCACCATGCGTCGTCTTCTTCATAACAGTATACTTCATCACCATGCGTCGTCTTCTTCATAACAGTATAGTTGATCATCATGCGTCGTCTTCTTCATAACAGTATAGTTGATCATCATGCGTCGTCTTCTTCATAACAGTATAGTTGATCATCATGCGTCGTCTTCTTCATAACAGTATAGTTGATCATCATGCGTCGTCTTCTTCATAACAGTATAGTTGATCATCATGCGTCATCTTCTTCATAACAGTATAGTTGATCATCATGCGTCGTCTTCTTCATAACAGTATAGTTGATCATCATGCGTCGTCTTCTTCATAACAGTAT
>WNWK01003004.1:120000-147500 GCA_009830355.1 Cherax destructor
ATGGTTCTGATGAGTAGTCACAGTATCTGATGGTCCTGATGTGTGGCCGCAGTACCTGCTGGTAATGATGAGTGGTCACAGTACCTGATGGTCCTGATGTGTGGTCATAGTACCTGCTGGTAATGATGAGTGGTCACAGTACCTGATGGTCCTGATGTGTGGTCACAGTACCTGCTGGTCCTGATGAGTGGTCGCAGTACCTGCTGGTCTTGATGAGTAGTCACAGTACCTGATGGTCCTGATGAGTAGTCACAGTACCTGATGGTGCTGATGAGTGGTCACAGTACCTGATTGTGCTGATGAGTGGTCACAGTACCTGATAATCCTGATGTGTGGTCGCAGTACCTGCTGGTCCTGATGAGTGGTCACAGTACCTGATGGTCCTGATGTGTGGTCACAGTACCTGCTGGTAATGATGAGTGGTCACAGTACCTGATGGTCCTGATGTGTGGTCACAGTACCTGCTGGTCCTGATGAGTGGTCGCAGTACCTGCTGGTCTTGATGAGTAGTCACAGTACCTGATGGTCCTGATGAGTGGTCACAGTACCTGATGGTGCTGATGAGTGGTCAGAGTACCTGCTGGTCCTGATGAGTGGTCACAATACCTGATGGTGCTGATGAGTGGTCACAGTACCTGATGGTTCTGATGAGTGGTCACAGTTGGTAAATTAGACACATATGCGACACATGGGTATCTTTATTGAGGAAACGTTTCGCCACACAGTGGCTTCATCAGTCCATACAAAGGAGAATCGTGAAGAACAGGAGGAGTTTGAGGTGGTCAGTCCCTCAATCTTTAGTCGATGTTGTCAGTCCATCAATCTTGAATAGATTAAGCATATGTGCGTAGAGGAAGATTATATACTGTAGACAGGAGAGGAGTTACACGGTGGGAGCAAAAGCTAACTGTTTTCTCCCTGTCATATACCATCACTCAGGATGGGGTTCATACAAGGTGTGGAAATCTGTCAGCCTGAGCTGGGTGACTTCTGTAGGACAGTGAGGATACCGTCCAGTATTCCGGAGCATCCAAGGTTTCGGTCGAGCACCTCCTGGAGATCTTGCACTAAGAGCAACATGCAAGATCACAATAACTTCAACAACGCTTCTCATCCACTGACAACAAAAATATTTTATGGCGCAGATTAACACCAAACTCGTCGTTATCGAAGTCGACAGAAGGAAATGTGCAGAAGCAGCAGTTACGTGGACCCCGGAGACTATAGTGATGATTCCGGGAGTTTTCAGCATAGCGACACTTCTAGTACACCTTGTTGTGTTGGGTCAGTGTGAAACAAGGCTGGGAGATGATGATTGTGTATGGTCATGCTGTGATGATCAGGCATGAGTGGCACAATGATGATTGTGTATGGTCAGGCTGTGATGATCAGGCATGAGTGGCACAATGATGATTGTGTATGGTCAGGCTGTGATGATCAGGCATGAGTGGCACAATGATGATTGTGTATGGTCAGGCTGTGAAGGTATGAGTGGCACAATGATGATTGTGTATGGTCAGGCTGTGATGATCAGGCATGAGTGGCACAATGATGATTGTGTATGGTCAGGCTGTGAAGGCATGAGTGGCACAATGATGATTGTGTATGGTCATGCTGTGATGATCAGGCATGAGTGGCACAATGATGATTGTGTATGGTCATGCTGTGATGATCAGGCATGAGTGGCACAATGATGATTGTGTATGGTCATGCTGTGATGATCAGGCATGAGTGGCACAATGATGATTGTGTATGGTCAGGCTGTGATGATCAGGCATGAGTGGCACAATGATGATTGTGTATGGTCAGGCTGTGAAGGCATGAGTGGCACAATGATGATTGTGTATGGTCATGCTGTGATGATCAGGCATGAGTGGCACAATGATGATTGTGTATGGTCATGCTGTGATGATCAGGCATGAGTGGCACAATGATGATTGTGTATGGTCATGCTGTGATAATCAGGCATGAGTGGCACAATGATGATTGTGTATGGTCAGGCTGTGATGATCAGGCATGAGTAACACAATGATGATTGTGTATGGTCAGGCTGTGAAGGCATGAGTGGCACAATGATGATTGTGTATGGTCATGCTGTGATGATCAGGCATGAGTGGCACAATGATGATTGTGTATGGTCAGGCTGTGAAGGCATGAGTGGCACAATGATGATTGTGTATGGTCATGCTGTGATGATCAGGCATGAGTGGCACAATGATGATTGTGTATGGTCAGGCTGTGATGATCAGGCATGAGTGGCACAATGATGATTGTGTATGGTCAGGCTGTGAAGGCATGAGTGGCACAATGATGATTGTGTATGGTCATGCTGTGATGATCAGGCATGAGTGGCACAATGATGATTGTGTATGGTCAGGCTGTGAAGGCATGAGTGGCACAATGATGATTATGTATGGTCATGCTGTGATGATCAGGCATGAGTGGCACAATGATGATTGTGTATGGTCAGGCTGTGATGATCAGGCATGAGTGGCACAATGATGATTGTGTATGGTCATGCTGTGATGATCAGGCATGAGTGGCACAATGATGATTGTGTATGGTCATGCTGTGATGATCAGGCATGAGTGGCACAATGATGATTGTGTATGGTCATGCTGTGATGATCAGGCATGGTGGCACAATGATGATTGTGTATGGTCAGGCTGTGAAGGCATGAGTGGCACAATGATGATTGTGTATGGTCAGGCTGTGAAGGCATGAGTGGCACAATGATGATTGTGTATGGTCATGCTGTGATGATCAGGCATGAGTGGCACAATGATGATTGTGTATGGTCATGCTGTGATGATCAGGCATGAGTGGCACAATGATGATTGTGTATGGTCAGGCTGTGATGATCAGGCATGAGTGGCACAGAGATGATTGTGTATGGTCAGGCTGTGATGATCAGGCATGAGTGGCACAATGATGATTGTGTATGGTCAGGCTGTGATGATCAGGCATGGTGGACACAATGATGATTGTGTATGGTCATGCTGTGATGATCAGGCATGAGTGGCACAATGATGATTGTGTATGGTCAGGCTGTGATGATCAGGCATGAGTGGCACAGAGATGATTGTGTATGGTCAGGCTGTGATGATCAGGCATGAGTGGCACAATGATGATTGTGTATGGTCAGGCTGTGATGATCAGGCATGAGTGGCACAATGATGATTGTGTATGGTCAGGCTGTGATGATCAGGCATGAGTGGCACAATGATGATTGTGTATGGTCAGGCTGTGATGATCAGGCATGAGTGGCACAGAGATGATTGTGTATGGTCATGCTGTGATGATCAGGCATGAGTGGCACAATGATGATTGTGTATGGTCAGGCTGTGAAGGCATGAGTGGCACAATGATGATTGTGTATGGTCATGCTGTGATGATCAGGCATGAGTGGCACAATGATGATTGTGTATGGTCAGGCTGTGATGATCAGGCATGAGTGGCACAATGATGATTGTGTATGGTCATGCTGTGATGATCAGGCATGAGTGGCACAATGATGATTGTGTATGGTCATGCTGTGATGATCAGGCATGAGTGGCACAATGATGATTGTGTATGGTCATGCTGTGATGATCAGGCATGAGTGGCACAATGATGATTGTGTATGGTCAGGCTGTGAAGGCATGAGTGGCACAATGATGATTGTGTATGGTCAGGCTGTGAAGGCATGAGTGGCACAATGATGATTGTGTATGGTCATGCTGTGATGATCAGGCATGAGTGGCACAATGATGATTGTGTATGGTCATGCTGTGATGATCAGGCATGAGTGGCACAATGATGATTGTGTATGGTCAGGCTGTGATGATCAGGCATGAGTGGCACAGAGATGATTGTGTATGGTCAGGCTGTGATGATCAGGCATGAGTGGCACAATGATGATTGTGTATGGTCAGGCTGTGATGATCAGGCATGGTGGACACAATGATGATTGTGTATGGTCATGCTGTGATGATCAGGCATGAGTGGCACAATGATGATTGTGTATGGTCAGGCTGTGATGATCAGGCATGAGTGGCACAGAGATGATTGTGTATGGTCAGGCTGTGATGATCAGGCATGAGTGGCACAATGATGATTGTGTATGGTCAGGCTGTGATGATCAGGCATGAGTGGCACAATGATGATTGTGTATGGTCAGGCTGTGATGATCAGGCATGAGTGGCACAATGATGATTGTGTATGGTCAGGCTGTGATGATCAGGCATGAGTGGCACAATGATGATTGTGTATGGTCAGGCTGTGAAGGCATGAGTGGCACAATGATTATTGTGTATGGTCATACTGTGATGATCAGGCATGAGTGGCACAATGATGATTGTGTATGGTCAGGCTGTGAAGGCATGAGTGGCACAATGATGATTGTGTATGGTCATGCTGTGATGATCAGGCATGAGTGGCACAATGATGATTGTGTATGGTCAGGCTGTGATGATCAGGCATGAGTGGCACAATGATGATTGTGTATGGTCAGGCTGTGAAGGCATGAATGGCACAATGATGATTGTGTATGGTCATGCTATGATGATCAGGCATGAGTGGCACAATGCTGATTGTGTATGGTCAGGCTGTGAAGGCATGAGTGGCACAATGATGATTGTGTATGGTCATGCTGTGATGATCAGGCATGAGTGGCACAATGATGATTGTGTATGGTCATGCTGTGATGATCAGGCATGAGTGGCACAATGATGATTGTGTATGGTCAGGCTGTGATGATCAGGCATGAGTGGCACAGAGATGATTGTGTATGGTCATGCTGTGATGATCAGGCATGAGTGGCACAATGATGATTGTGTATGGTCATGCTGTGATGATCAGGCATGAGTGGCACAGAGATGATTGTGTATGGTCAGGCTGTGATGATCAGGCATGGTGGACACAATGATGATTTGGTATGGGCAAGGCAGTGATGAGCGGACATGAGCAGGGTGGTGATCGGGGACGGGTTGGGTGGTGATGATCAGACATGGGCGGGGCGGTGATGACTCCTCGTGGGCGGGACAGTAGCCGCTGGCCGCCCACAACCTAACATTACACGGTAGTAGACGAGAGAGAAATATTTACCTGTGGGCGGTGATCTTCTGGGAACGGAGAAAGTGGGCGGAGGGGTGGGCTGGAGGGCCAGCCCACCCCACTTTCCTCTCATGTACGTTTTAAGGGTGGGCTCTAGCTCCTGGTTCCCCGCCACCTCCTAGTCTCTTGGGCTCTCGAAACTACGTCTTAATCCTGGATTCTGCTGCGTGTGGGTGAGTGTGCTTGCGTGTGTGTGTTTTGTGTATGGTTGTGTGTCTGTGTACTTGCGTTTCTGTCTGTGGGTGTTTCTCTGTGTGCTTGTGTTTCTGTGTGTTGGTATTTCTGTGCTTGTGTTTGTCTATGTGTGAGTGTTTGTGTGCTTGTTTGTCGGTGTGTTTGTGTTTCTGTGTGTGGGTGTTTGTCTGCGTACTTGTACTTTTGTGTGTGGATGTTTGTTTGTTTGTGTGCTTGTGTTTCTGAGTGTAGGTGTGTGCATATTTACACCTAGGTGTGCATGTGTTTCTGTGTGTGGGTGTCTGTCTGTGTGCATGTGTTTCGGTGTATGCAAGTGTTTCTATGTTTATGCATGTGTTTCAGTGAGTGTTAGTTACCATTTTGTCCTAGGCACATGTCGATTAGACACTAGGCCTGTTGTATGTATGTGTGTGTTAGTTACCATTTTGTCCTAGGCACATGTCGATTAGACACTAGGCCTGTTGTATGTATGTGTGTGTGTGTGTAACGAATGATTTTGGCGAAATTATTGCATACACAAATTTTCACTTGTCTTATATGGCAAGGTGAGCGTTGCTATTTAAGCTAAAAACGCAAGTTTTACTGTGTGTGTGTGTGTGTGTGTGTGTGTGTGTGTGTAAGGAAACACTTCGAAATGTTTCGGCCCCGCCGGGAATTGAACCCGGGCCCTCCGTGCGTGAAGCAAGAGCGCTAGCCACCATGCCATCGGGGCGTGTGTATGTGTGTGTGTGTGTATGTGTGTGTGTGTGTGTGTGTGTGTGTGTGTGTGTGTGTGTGTGTGTGTGTGTGTGTGTGTGTGTGTGTGTGTGTGTGTGTGTGTGTGTGTGTGTGTGTGTGTGTGTGTGTGTGTGTGTGAAGGTGTTTACAATTACCAACTTGCAATTAAAATATCATCTCTCTTCCAGTAGTGCTCCCTCGTGTAATGCTGTCAAATTTTGTCTCATAAGTTCGTCAACTTTTCCAGTGATTGTGGTACGTGATGCCTCCTCTTTGAGCCCTTTTCAGCTACCACTGTACTTATGAAAGAATATTATACAGCTAGCACTGTACTTATGAAATAATATTTTCCAGCTAGCACTGTACTTATAAAAGAATATTATCCAGCTAGCACTGTACTTATGAAAGAATATTTTAGAGCTAGCACTGTACTTATGAAAGAATATTTATTCATAAGATGACCCTCACCTCTTCTGATGCGCCTATAAATTCCTTTCTTTTGCCCTAAAAGATATTTGAGCCTATTATTCATCCATTTAGTCATTTCTATTCGATCTAATTTCTTTATACGGGATAAATGTTCTTTGGGCAGAATGTATAGTGTTTAGAAAGCTGTCATATTGATAGCTCTCTTCGTTACCCCAGTCAACAGATGATAAGTGTTCTCTAAGCCCATTGTAATCTGTTAAGCGATAATCTGGGACCGTTACTGAGTTATCCCTGCTATAATACTTCTATTCAATGCTAAAGGTAATTGATTTGTGGTCGCTTGCGCCAAGTTCCTCTGAAATTTCTAAATTATTAACAAGGGTTTCCTTGTTTGCCAGAACCAAGTCAAGCAGGTTTTTGCCCCTTGTAAGTTCTGTAACAAACTACTTTAAAAAAACAATCCTGAACTACTTCTAAGAAGTCGTTAGAATTTAAATTCTCAGTCAAGAAATTTCAATCAATATGACTAAAGTAAAAGTCCCCTAGTATTACTACATTATCGTGCCTTGTGGCCCTAACAATTTCTTCCCACAGTAAGCTTCCCCGGTCTCTATCCAAGTTTGGGGGACGGTATATCACTCCTAAAATAAATTTTTCGTGCCCCTCTGGAAACTCTACCCAAACAGACTCAGTATGTGTTTCAGACTTTATACCCGTTTTTATGCAATAATTTAAACTATCTCAGACATTGAGTGCCACCCCACCCCCCTTACCGATACTTCTGTCTACTTGGAACAATTTAAAACCCTGAATGTGACATTCAGCAGGCATGTCCCAATTTTCCATATTAAACCACGTCTCAGTTATGGCAAAAACATCAATGTTACCTGCACTTGCAACTAATTTCAATTCGTCTATTTTATTTCTCGCACTACGACTATTAGTATAACATATGTTTAGAAAACCTCCCTTCTCTTTTCTCATCCTGCTGATTTCTGTTCCTCCACTATACCTGTTACTGTCCTTGTCACCTAGTGCCACTGGCTTTCCAATATTCACCAATAACTCTATCTCATTCTGCCTATAACTGGTTTCCTTAAAACTCACACTATCGCTACACTGAGAATTCCACAAAAACCCATACCACTATCTATTTTTAGTTTAAAGACCTAACAGCTCCCTATACTGCGTTGGCCAGTGCTCCCTCCCTAAACCTAGATAAGTGAACCCCATCCCTGGCATACATGTCATTTCTGCCATAGAAGAGGTCCCAGTTGTCTATGAATGTTACTGTATTTTCCTTACAGTGTTTATCCAGCCAGCAATTGACACCAATTGCCCTGGACCACCATTCATTTCCAACTTCTCTCCTGGGCAAAATGCCACATATCACAGGGTTCCCACCCTTCTTCCTAATTACCTCTATTGCTGTCCTATACCTGTTAATCAGGTCTTCACTCCTACGTCTGCCAACATCGTTGCCTTCTGCACTGAGGTAGATAATAGAAACCATACCATGGGTGGGGTTAGAACCCACAATCAGAGTCTCAAAACTCCAGACCGTCGCGTTAGGATTGCTCCCATTACCTTTCATGATATCGTCTAGACGGCTAACAATATCTCCAATTCCAGCCCCAGGAAAACATACCCTCTGCCTCTTCTTCCTATCCCTAAGACAAATAGCCCTATCCATAAACTTAACCTGACTGTCCCCAACTGAAACAATGTTCTTATCTAAAACAATGTTCTTACCAAGTTCTCGATGGTCTTCGTTGGGATGGCCTTCATTAGAATGGTCTTCATTGGGGGTTTCAAGGGATGTCGACTCACCCTCGTCTGCCAGTGCTTCCTTGGTGCTCGTTGTGACGTTCCCAGTAGACAACCACATTCGTAGGGTAGCACCGAAAATGGGTTCGAAGTTTTCACAGTAGTCATCTGGATATTCAATGTTTCTGCCACTCCAACAGTCTTCTTGAGCTTCAGCTTTGTTCATGTTGCCAGGCCACTGACTAGGTTTCCCTCTTGATCTGAGGACTCACAACAGGAAGATTACTACGAATCCTCTTGTTTTCCTAAGTCAATCGCCGTATCTCGAGCTTAGCAACCCTAAGCTCCTCTTTAAGCTGTTGGTAAAGTTGTTCAATGGAGGACATCTTGGTTCAGATTCACAGACAGTACACTAGACACGTCCTCACAGAGCTAAGTACAGATCACCACTTATATTTATCCAACCTAGACTTGAAATTACCCAAGGTTTTAGCTTCAATCACCCTTTGAAAGAATATTTTCCAGTTAGCACTGTACTTATGAAAGAATATTATCCATCTAACACTGTGATTGTCAAAGAATATTCTTTAGTTAGTTCTGTACTTATGAAAGAATATTATCCAGTTTACGAAAGAATATTTTCCAGCTAGCACTGTACTTGTTGAAGAATATCTTCCAGCTAGCATTGTACTTATGAAAGAATATTATCCAGCTAGCATTGTACTTATGAAAGAACATTTTTCCATTGATATTTCATTTATGATTGCAAACATTCAAGGTTTTTATTCAAGAAACAACAAAATATCGTTTATCAGTGAACTTCTAACCAAGTCAAATGCAGTATCTGTAGCTTGTACTGCAGCTTGTACTGTAGCTTGTACAGGACCCCAATGGAAATAAGTCACTCTCTCTGACTTTTTTGGTTATCCAAGGTTCTCTACACATATGCTGCTATGTATGATAATCTATGTAAATGTATTTGTGTATACCTGAATAAACTTACTTACAGATACAAAAAGTTTTAGTTGTTCTAGTCTTCTCTGCTATTTTATTTCCAAACTGTTTCCCAGTTTCCTGTCGTATCCAAGTGTATTCACTCCCAGCTTCCCGTCGTATCCAAGTGTATTCACTCCCAGCTTCCCGTCGTATCCAAGTGTATTCACTCCCAGCTTCCCGTCGTATCCACGACTATTCACTACCAGCTTCCCGTCGTATCCACGACTATTCACTCCCAGCTTCCCGTCGTATCCACGACTATTCACTCCCAGCTTCCCGTCGTATCCAAGTGTATTCACTCCCAGCTTCCCGTCGTATCCACGACTATTCACTCCCAGCTTCCCGTCGTATCCACGACTATTCACTCCCAGCTTCCCGTCGTATCCACGACTATTCACTCCCAGCTTCCCGTCGTATCCAAGTGTATTCACTCCCAGCTTCCCGTCGTATCCACGACTATTCACTCCCAGCTTCCCGTCGTATCCACGACTATTCACTCCCAGCTTCCCGTCGTATCCACGACTATTCACTCCCAGCTTCCCGTCGTATCCACGACTATTCACTCCCAGCTTCCCGTCGTATCCACGACTATTCACTCCCAGCTTCCCGTCGTATCCACGACTATTCACTCCCAGCTTCCCGTCGTATCCACGTGTATTCACTCCCAGCTTCCCGTCGTATCCACGACTATTCACTCCCAGCTTCCCGTCGTATCCACGACTATTCCTCCCAGCTTCCCGTCGTATCCAAGTGTATTCACTCCCAGCTTCCCGTCGTATCCACGACTATTCACTCCCAGCTTCCCGTCGTATCCACGACTATTCACTCCCAGCTTCCGGTCGTATCCACGTGTATTCACTCCCAGCTTCCCGTCGTATCCACGACTATTCACTCCCAGCTTCCCGTCGTATCCACGACTATTCACTCCCAGCTTCCCGTCGTATCCACGACTATTCACTCCCAGCTTCCCGTCGTATCCAAGTGTATTCACTCCCAGCTTCCCGTCGTATCCACGACTATTCACTCCCAGCTTCCCGTCGTATCCACGACTATTCACTCCCAGCTTCCCGTCGTATCCACGACTATTCACTCCCAGCTTCCCGTCGTATCCACGACTATTCACTCCCAGCTTCCCGTCGTATCCACGTGTATTCACTCCCAGCTTCCCGTCGTATCCACGACTATTCACTCCCAGCTTCCCGTCGTATCTACGACTATTCACTCCCAGTTTACCTGCCAACTTCACCTGCTTTCTAATCCTGATTTTCTTTTTCTTCCTTGCAGACCTGGTAGAGCCGCGGACTCTTTTCCTTTCGTTCGTTTTTTATTTTCCCCCGTCTAGTATAAATCTTTTCTTGACCTGTCTATACATTGTCTTGCTCTTTTTTTCTTTTTTTAAATAATTTTCCTTGCTATTACCGTCTACCTTCCTCTCCACTGTGCCCCTCACCTGAAATTTCTACTGTTCTCATATTCTACTCCTCTGTAATCTTTTGTCCTCTCATTTTACCTGCAGTTTCACTTCTACTATATGATCAAATCAGAGTACTGTGTGACCAGGTGGTGTTCAGTAATCAATGTCTTCTATATACGACTAGTTTCTTGTGTGTGTGTGTGTGTGTGTGTGTGTGTGTGTGTGTGTGTGTGTGTGTGTGTGTGTGTGTGTGTATGTGTGTGTGTGCGTGTGTGTGTGTGCGCTTTCGCGATAGCATGTATGAACATGTTTGTGTATGAGTGGCGTTAGTGAATACATTTCGACACGTGCTTAGCAGAGTTCTTTGTGGTAGCGTCGGCGGCGTTGTACTCGAAGTGACCCTAATGATTAATGACCCATTACGTCGCCCTGTATCGATGTTTCGATCGTCAAGTGTTTCTCTCAGTCTAGCGCTGGAAGGAACGCAAGTGTTCAGTAGCCAAATATTGACTTGGAATTAATGAATAAGTGTTAAAAAAAATGTGAGTGTGTTTTTCCCTCCTCCACCATCTCCCTCCTCATCTTCCTCCCTCATCTTCCTCCCTCATCTTCCTCCCTCATCTTCCTTCCCTTTACCTCCCCCAGGTAACACGTCACTCACACCTTACCAAGTCCCCACAGTTGTCACATGCAAAAGTTGGTTTATGAAATCTATGAGGTAATCACCTTCAGTGACGGAGATGACTTACCACCTTCCATACACACTATATATATATATATATATATATATATATATATATATATATATATATATATATATATATATATATATATATATATATATATATTACGTAACAGAGATCAATTATTTCAGATGTATCAACACTGTGTTTCATTCGAGAATTGTGGCCGAGAGCTTCGATTCAGAGCTTTGTTTAAAGGCTTGCTTCAAGAGATTCGTTCTATAGCTTCCTTCCTGAGCTTCCTTGCAAAGCTTCGTCCCAGAGCTTCAGCTATGTCTTTACACAGTAACTCCTGACGAATAAAACTATGAAATTCTAGCCTGTCTGAGAGTATTAATAATTATTGTGATGAATATCACACTTGATTATGCGACTTTCCGATACCGAACAAGAAACGCTTTTAATAACGACAAATTCAGCTGGAAAAGCACACACCGTGTGCACGCATAATACACGCACAGGAGAGGAGAGAGAGAGAGAGAGAGAGAGAGAGAGAGAGAGAGAGAGAGAGTAGTGTGAGGTGCCAATACAGAGGGATTCAAAAAGTGTTTGAGGCGAAAATTTCGAGAGAACGCAGAACACCTACAGATATAGGGAATTCAGCCACTGGGCCAGCCATTGGACCAGCCATTGGCCCAGCCATTGGCCCAGTCGTTGGCCACAGCAGAATGGCCGCTGGCTCACCTGACGAACTTATCTCCTGTGCTTGACTGTTATTTCTTCCCCCCTTCAAGAAAAACATGCTGACCCATACCTGTGTCACAAGAGGAAACGTGTAGAGGCATAGGTAGACCTAACCACATGGGATGGGGGAAAGGGACGCAGCAAACCAGTGTGTCTAAGGACGCTCTTGAAGGTGGAGTAGGCGAAGGTTGTGGAGGGTCACGACACTAGCTTGTTATAGTGGTGCCTATCTCTGTCCCTGACTCTGTCCCTGACTCTGTCCCTGACTCTGTACCTGACTTTGTCCCTGACTTTTTACCTGACTCTGCATCTACACTTGCCTTGGATATTGTTACTGAGTATATTTCTGCACCTGCCGTAGCCCCCTGCACCTGCCGTAGCTCCCTGCACTTGCCGTAGCCCCCTGCACCTGCAGTAGCTCCCTGCACTTGCCGTCGCCCCCTGCACCTGCAGTAGCTCCCTGCACTTGCCGTAGCCCCCTGCACCTGCCGTAGCTCCATGCACCTGCCGTAGCTCCATGCACCTGCCGTAGCCCCCTGCACCTGCCGTAGCTCCATGCACTTGCCGTAGCCCCCTGCACCTGCAGTAGCTCCCTGCACTTGCCGTAGCCCCCTGCACCTGCCGTAGCCCCCTGCACCTGCCGTAGCTCCATGCACTTGCCGTAGCCCCCTGCACCTGCCGTAGCTTCATGCACTTGCCGTAGCCCCCTGCACCTGCCGTAGCCCCCTGCACCTGCCGTAGCTCCATGCACTTGCCGTAGCCCCCTGCACCTGCCGTAGCTCCCTGCACTTGCCGTAGCCCCCTGCACCTGCAGTAGCTCCCTGCACTTGCCGTAGCCCCCTGCACCTGCCGTAGCTCCATGCACCTGCCGTAGCTCCATGCACCTGCCGCAGCCCCCTGCACCTGCCGTAGCTCCATGCACTTGCCGTAGCCCCCTGCACCTGCAGTAGCTCCATGCACTTGCCGTAGCCCCCTGCACCTGCCGTAGCCCCCTGCACCTGCCGTAGCTCCATGCACCTGCCGTAGCTCCATGCACCTGCCGTAGCCCCCTGCACCTGACGTAGCCCCCAGCACCTGCCGTACCCCCTGCACCTGCCGCCTTAGCTCCTCCACCTGACTTACCCCAGGTGTCCGCCGCTGTATATCAACTAGTTCTTTCTCGAATTTGTAGTTAGTCAGAGCAATTTTGAATGGCAGGGAGGTCCATTTTGACCAGAGAATATAGCGCTGTACATCTCTCTTATCAATGGATTTTTTCTAGGTCGATTTTACATATGCGTATATTTAAGCCTCATTTTAGTCATATAAAAATTATCCAGCATTTAGATGTGTACTTCCAAAGCAAAATAATGAGTGTTAGTGTAGCATAGTGACCGGGATAACACGGTGAGAAACGTGGAGAAAGACACGTAATGTGGAGGAAGCCTTCATTGTTGATGTTTAGCCCTTCATTGTTGATGTTTAGCCCTTCATTGTTGATGTTTAGCCCTTCATTGTTGATGTTTAGCTGCATCAAGTCGGATGAACTCATGATAAAAGTTCAATTCTGAGCGAAACTTCGTCTCTGAAATAATGGTTTGCTCTGCGAGACGTGTCCACACACCCCCTCGTTTCTGCACAATAAAGACCACAAAAACGACAGTGTTTTCTTATGTTTTATCTTCATAAATCCCACAAAAATAAACAGTGTTTTCTTATTTTTCAGTTTCTTAAATCCGACAATTATTAAAACTACGACAAGTGTGTTTTTTTAATCCTTCATAAAAATGTTTTTTATCTATATATATATTAGCAACATAAATCACACAGCAAAATTGTTTTATATATTTAAACATCGTAAATCCTACAATAAAATTGTTTATATATTTAAGCATCATAAATCCCATAACAAAATTGATTTCTTATGTAGTAAGCAGCATGAAAATGGGTTAAGCAAATGTTTTTGTTAGTGGATTTGGGTTTGAGAAGAACGCGCCTAGCATGGGTCAGTAGGCTCGCTGCAGTGTTCCTAATTTCTTGTGTTCTTATCTTTTAGCTTCATAAATCCCATAAAAAAATAAAACATTGTTTTCTTAGGTTTTAGCTTCATAGATCCCACAAAAATAATTAGTGCTTTTTTTATGTTTTAGCTTCAAAATTCCTACAAAAAAATGTGTTTCATTTATGTTTTGTTTTAGCATCATAAATCCTACAAAAAAAACAGTGTTGTCTTATGTTTTAGCTTCATAAATCCTACAAAAAATATAGTTTTCTTATGCTTTGTTTTAGCTTCATAAATCCCCCCAAAAATAAACAGTGTTTTCTCATGTTTAGCACTATAAATCCCACAACAACAGTTTTTTTTTTTTTTTTAGTTTTTAGCATCAGCGATCCCCTCCAAAAACGGTGTTGTCTTACGACTGGACATCGTAGATCCTCCCCGAAACAGTGCTGTCTTCTATTCACTATCACACATTCTATAATAATGGACATTTTTATTCGAGTCAGCATCCCGGACCATCAAAATGATGATATATTTGACGGAGCTCTATGTAGATCCCTCACTAACGGTCTTCTCTTCCTCTCCAGGTTGTCTGTCCAGTCGACGACGACGCCGCTGACGAGGACGCGAGGTGTCCCTGTCTTGCTACCACCAGAGTTGTGAAATATGGACCATGATTTCCCCTTTTCATTCGAATACCCTGTAATGACCTTTGAGTGACGATGATGAACTACTGTAATTTAATCTAACCAACTTGTTTTGAGTGTCAGTGATAAAGAACTGCAACTTAATCTAACCTAACTTGTTTTAATTTAACCTGACTTAAGCTAACTTATTGTAGCTTTTCATAAATTTTCCTAACCTATCCAAACCTAAAAATAACTCACTTATCATAATCTAACCTAGCCTATTCTTACATAATATAGCCAAATCTTTCCTAACCTATTTTAATCAATGCTAAATTCAGCTAAACTTCTAACTTAAAGTTAAACTATCCTCACCTTTCGTAAATTAACTTATACTGACCTAACCAAACGTATCGCAATATAAGAGTGTAATGCGTTGGTAAACGAGCGTTCTGATCCTGGCGACCAGTTGTGTTCTAGCTGAAGGCAAGAGGAAGCGCCATGGATTTTCCTCTTCACACTTCTATCGAGAGATACATGGAGCAGGATTTTTTTTTTGTATTTAAGCATCATTAGCAGGGAGATATAGAACAGGAATTTTTTCCCCTCCAACAAATTCTAGCAGGGAGATATGGAGCAGAGATTTTTTCTTTCTGAGAATATTAACACGACAATTGATTGAGAATTGAGTGGCTCCAGAAATCAGAGCTTTACCATTGTGCATCCAGTTGGGTAATTAATCGTGCCAACACACACACACACACACACTCCTGAGGCGCACATCAACCAAATAACTGCTGCAGCATATGGGCGCCTAGAAAACCTAAGATCATCATTCCGACATCTTAATGAAGAATCGTTCAGGACACTGTACACTGTGTACGTTAGGCCCATACTGGAGTATGCAGCACCAGTTTGGAACCCACACCTACCCAAGCACGTAAAGAAACTAGGGAAAGTGCAAAGGTTTGCAACAAGACTAGTCCCGGAGCTAAGGGGTATGTCCTACGAGGAGAGGTTAAGGGAAATCGACCTGACGATACTGGAGGACAGGAGAGATAGGGGGGACATGATAACGACATATAAAATACTGAGAGGAATTGACAAGGTGGACAGAGACAGAATGTTCCAGAGATGGGACAGCAACAAGGGGATACAGTTGGAAGTTGAAGACTCAGATGAATCACAGGGATGTTAGGAAGTATTTCTTCAGTCACAGAGTGGTCGGGAAGTGGAATAGTTTGTTAAGCGATGTAGTGGAGGCAGGAGCCATACATAGCGGTGTGATAAAGCTCATGGCGCAGGGAGAGTGACCCAGTAGCGGCCAGTGAAGAGGCGGAGCCAGGAGCTATGACTCGACTCCTGCAATCACAATTAGGTGAGTACACACACACACACACACACACACACACACACACACACACACACACACACTACAAAAGAGTACTAAGAGTTCATGAATGTACTTTACAAGCCAAGAGCTTTTATCCTACTTCAACTAATTTCAAAGTCTGGCTGTATCAATAGCTTCATTGTACAGTTAATTTATAGGTATAACCTTTATTGAATATTAATGCAGGTACCTATAGCTTGCATGTTGATGTTGCTGCCAGTTGTGTGTCACCGCTTTTCAATTTCTCACGTAACTTCCTATCTCGAACGTACATACCTTGTGTGAACACATTTACCAACTAGAATAATTCGAGGAATGAATGATCGCTGGAGTCACGTCCTTGAGAACGGGGAAAAACAGAGCAAGAGTGCTGATGGCTACCCGTTTTGTGGTATAGTACAGTAGCTGCGCATTAATTTGGGTCAAGTGAAGGACCTTGAAAACACTGCGCTTTGCAAGATCTGGCGAAATAACTAGACCAGGTCGAGGCAAGAGAGGAGTCGCCTCTCACGGCCCTCTACCTAAATCCGAATTAGAAGAAAGAATCGGGTAAACCATCCAAGTGAGTGGTGCGTACTCAAGGCGAGGACGAGTTTGGGCTTCTTATAGCGTCTTGGCTGCTTGTAAGATGCATTTGTTGATTCTTTTTAGTCATTGTTGAGTCCAATTTAAATCCCTCCAATACACAACACACAAATATGTATGCACACGCCTCAGTGTATATACTCTAATAAAAGATACACATATCTCGGTGTTTATGTAGTGAGAGATAAACACTTCCTGGTGTACAACACAGAGAGATAACCCAAAATATCAAGTACTGTATATACATTGAGATAAACAACACACGGGGTATATACGCCAATCTACGCCTCTCAGTGTATATATCCTTCACATCGAAGCAATGATGAAGTTGTATTTTAATGAACAGTAAACAAAGTGTATATACCAAAACAATATAGATTACCAACATAACAAGAACTGTATATTTCTCAGTCTATTTACGAAGAGATGTATATATCTCATTGTGCATTTTGTCTTTTTCACTGCATTTATGTTGAAAATATTTTTGCTCATTTATGAAAATTTCGGCGCTTAAAGACTCGGGCAATTAAATATTCATTGATCAGTTTATGTAATTAATTGTTTATCTTCAAATTTTATTATATATATATATATATATATATATATATATATATATATATATATATATATATATATATATGTCTTGCCTAATAGGTAAATATGGTCAATTAGCAAGAACTCATCTAAAATTAAGTCCTTTCTAAAATTTTCTCATATAAGAACATAAGAACATAAGAAAGGAGGAACACTGCAGCAGGCCTGTTGGCCCATACTAGGCAGGTCCTTCACAATCCATCCCACTAACAATAATTGCCCAACCTAATTTTCAATTCTACCCAAGAAATAAGCTTTGAAGATTCTATTAACTCAAGTGCGAGTCCCACTCAAATCCAACCCCTCTCACTCATGAATTTATCCAACCTAAATTTGAAACTACCCAAGGTCCTAGCTTCAATGACCCTACTAGGCAGACTGTTCCACTCATCAACTACCCTATTTCCAAACCAATATTTTCCTATATCCTTTCTAAATCTAAACTTATCCAATTTGAATCCATTATTGCGGGTTCTCTCTTGGAGAGATATCCTCAAGACCTTATTTATATCCCCCTTATTAATACCCATCTTCCACTTATATACCTCGATCATGTCTCCCCTCATTCTTCGTCTTACAAGTGAATGTAATTTAAGGGTCTTCAATCTTTCTTCATACGGAAGATTTCTAATGCTATGAATTAACTTTGTCATTCGTCGCTGAATGTTTTCTAACGAATTTATATCCATTCTTGCTCAACCCAATTTTCAATGCTACCCAAGAAATAAGCTTTGACAATTCTACCCACTCATGTGCGAGTCCCACTCAAATCCAACCCCTCTCACTCATGAATTTATCCAACCTAAATTTGAAACTACCCAAGGTCCTAGCTTCAATAACCCTACTAGGCAGACTGTTCCACTCATCAACTACCCTATTTCCAAACCAATACTTTCCTATATCCTTTCTAAATCTAAACTTATCTAACTTGAATCCATTATTGCGGGTTCTCTCTTGGAGAGATATCCTCAAGACCTTATTTATATCCCCTTTGTTAATACCCATTTTCCACTTGTATACCTCGATCATGTCTCCCCTCATTCTACGTCTTACAAGTGAATGTAATTTTAGGGTCTTCAATCTTTCTTCGTAAGGAAGATTTCTAATGCTATGTATTAATTTAGTCATTCTACGCTGAATGTTTTCTAACGAATTTATGTCCATTCTGTAATATGGAGACCAGAACTGAGCTGCGTAATCTAGGTGAGGCCTTACTAATGATGTATAAAGCTGTAATATAACCTCTGGACTTCTGTTGCTAACACTTCTTGATATAAATCCCAGTAATCTATTTGCCTTATTACGTACGCTTAGGCATTGCTGTCTTGGTTTAAGGTTGCTGCTTACCATCACCCCCAAGTCCTTCTCGCAATCTGTATGGCTAAGTTCTACGTTATTTAACTTATAAGTGCTTGGGTTATGGACACTCCCGAGCTTCAGAACCTTGCATTTATCTACATTGAACTGCATCTGCCACTTTTCTGACCACGAATTAAGTTTGTCTAAATCTTCCTGAAGTTCTATGACATCTATGTTTGAATCAATTATCCTACCTATCTTCGTGTCGTCGGCGAATTTGCTCATATCACTAGTAATTCCCTCATCAAGGTCATTGATATATATTATAAATAACAATGGGCCTAAGACTGATCCCTGTGGAACACCACTTGTTACAAGTCCCCATTCGGATTTAACCCCATTTATGCACACTCTCTGCTTCCTATTGGTGAGCCATGACTCGATCCATGACAGCACTTTTCCCCCAATGCCATGAGCTGCCACTTTCTTTAATAGTCTCTGGTGCGGTACTCTATCAAAAGCCTTACTAAAGTCTAAATAAACAATATCGAATTCTTTATCGTGATCAACAGCCTCAAAAGCTTTACTGAAGAAGGTTAATAAATTAGATAGGCAGGAACGGCCCCTCGTGAATCCATGCTGGGTATCATTAATCAAATTATGGTTATCTAGATGGCTTCTAATAATATCAGCTATAATTGACTCTAGTAATTTGCCTACAATTGAGGTCAGGCTTATTGGGCGGTAGTTTGACGGTAGTGACTTGTCCCCTTCTTTAAAAATAGGAATTACATTAGCCATCTTCCACATATCAGACACTACACCTGTTTGAAGAGATAAATTAAAAATGTTAGATATTGGTTCACAGAGTTCCATTTTGCATTCCTTAAGAACCCTTGTTAATGTAAAAATTTATAATTTTGAACCAAAAGAAACTTAGAAAACCTACCTAACCTTATTATAACAAGCGCAATTTAATTTAGCGTAACCCAATTCCAATTAAATATATTTTAGATACCTTTACAATTATTTAATAATAAACAAACACAATGAAATATTTTTTTTTCGTTAGATTCAGAATGATTTTTGCGAAATTATTGCATACACAAATTTTCGCTTGTCTTATATGGCAAGATGAGCTTTGCTATTTAAGTCAAAATCACAAGTTTTACCTAATTGGCACGACATATATATATATATATATATATATATCGTGCTGAATAGGTAAAATTGGTCAATTAGCAAGAGGTCATAAAATTAAGTTCTTTCTAAAAAAAATTCTTATACTACTTTTAAAGATATATATTTTTTTAATTTATGTTAATGTTAAAATTAATAATTTTTTACCAAAAGAACCTTAGAAAACTTACCTAACCTTATTATAACAAGCACAATTTAATTTAGCCTAATCCAATTAAATATATTTTAGATAAGTTTACAATAATTTAATAATAAGCAAACACAATGTTTTTTTGCGAAATTATTGCATACACAAAGTTGGTTAAATATCAGGTCAAGACCTTTCATGTTGTTTCAGCACGTCTTCAGAGGCTTGAAATATTTACTCACAGAATGTTTGAATATTCTAATTATTGGAATTATAATAACTCCAACAGAAGCGTGATATTCCAGCAGGACATTCAAAGTGTTTCCAAAACAGTGTTTCACTGCTTTGCTTAACCGATGTTTCTATAAGTCTTGGACCATCATCAAGTCTAGCTGTAATTTGGTGATGGTCCAGGATGGACCGAAACATCGTGTGAAGTTTCCTCTCCATAGTGCCAGCAGAGAAACAGTCTTAAGTATGTAAAGTCGAAAAACCTACTTTGGTGAGTACAACTGAAAGCCTCAAATCCTTGACACATTCTCAGATGTATCCCTGAGACACATTATCAGTTGTATCCCTGAGATGCATTATCAGTTGTATCCCTGAGACACATTATCAGTTGTATCCCTGAGATGCATTATCAGTTGTATCCCTGAGATGCATTATCAGTTGTATCCTGAGATGCATTAACAGTTGTATCCCTGAGACCCATCATCAGCTGTGTCCCTGAGACACATTCTAAGATGATGTGCCCCGAAAAACTTGTTCAGATGTGTCCCTCAGAGACACATTCTTAGCAGATGTGTCCCTGACACACGCAATTACAGAAATGCTACGTGTTCAGCCAGTCATGTAGCACTTCTCCTTCCCTACCATTATACCCCAAGAGAAAAAAAAAAAAAAAAAAAGAGAATGTAATGATGTTGATTTTCGAAACCAATCATTTTGGTATGAAACAGATCACCCGAGGATGATCAGTAATGATGCGAGCAGGTTTTTTTTTTTTTTGAGGAAGTATCAACTGATTTCTAGATATCACATAAAACACATTGTGTGTTAAGCAGGGAACATGTGTAGTGAGAAGGCATATTAACTGCAGTCAACGTGAGGGAAATAGACACTTAGAACACCTTTTTTTTTAAAGACGTTTCGGTTTTTAAACCTTGATCAAGGTTCAAAGACCGAAATGTCGTCAATAAAGGTGTCTTAAGTGACCATTTCACCCTAGAACACACATTTACAGAGGTGTCAAGATGGAGAAGAGGCAGCAGGCAGAGCCTCACGTGGGCCAATTCTAGAACAAAGCCCTTCAAGGTACATGGATGCTATTAAAGAGATCTTGATTCAAGGAACTGGAGTGACTCCTCTTTTACTTGGAGAGCAAAAGGCCAGGGGAAGCATACATACACCAAAAAAAAAATCAGAAAAAACACACAGAACCTCACTGGTGAGTCAGATATTAGCAACAGAGCATATAGTGCTAAATCTGTGGTAGTCTCTCAGTAAGAGCAGTCATGAAGCTCCAGCTCTTGTTTGTTAATAGCCAGGCAGACACGGTACTCTCGCAGCCAGAGGCTTTTCCTCCTATTGTCTCCGTTGTTATATCCTCCTGTATTCTACTGGAGAAGCCTGCTGCGCAGGCGAGAGGTTACGGCAATAAAGATACCTATATGTTGTACATGTGTCTTATTCATGAACCTGACAGTAGTGTATATCATTAATATGAAATAAACTAACAGGATAGAATGGGTGGCATGTACGAAGTCGATATATCTCGGTCATACAACACAGGTTGGTTAATGGCAGTTAAGTTCTATTGACGACACGAGGGTCATTAAGGTTGCATGAAACCTGTTCACCACCAGACAAGAATACTCCCTAATAATCCCTAAAATAATCCCTAAAATAGGATCTGAAGATATCTTTCGGAATATATACGCTTACGGACATGCACCTTTCGGTGTATATATAATTTGCACAACATGCGTAGGATAAGTACTAGAGTACGTAGCGCCACAATGAAACCAAAATTACTCGTCTTAAAAAGCAAAGTAAAAAAACAAAAACTCGTCATTATCAGAGGTTTGATGAATCAGAGGAGACACGATCACAACATACAGTGTTGGATGCAGTGGAGGTCAACTCAAAATATGGATTCAGAAGTTGATATGATAAAACCGACCAGGGACGGGAGGCCGACACACGCCATAATCGATGAGCAAAGGGGGTCCAAGAACTGGTACTCAACCGTCGCACACACACACACACACATACAAAGCTCGTGGTTACTACTGTTGACTACAACAATTCCATTTATATATGGCTCTCCGCCTCGCTGCCCCAATTCACATGGAATATATGTGTATTTGCGGCGATGCGCAAGGCGACCAATATGGTCTACATGGTCTTAACTACTCCAAAACCAAGGGCTGGCACGCAAGACAACAAAGTCAACGACATCATAAAGAGAAGCCTTGCTACAGCTGGATGCCCAGCCGAGAGAGAGCCTCGATCACTAGCAGCCAACAATATCCACAACCCAGCAATCTGCTGACACCTACATCCATCACAGTGTCGGGCGACAGGGAGGAGCTGCTGACCACAGGGAGGAGTACAAGATCGGAAAGTACAGAGACATAAGCCAACCGTATCAATTTGTTCCTGTGGGATCAGAGACCTTGGGATCATGGGAAAAAAAAGCCACGCACTTCCTTAAAGAACTGGGTTCCAGACTCATCGACATTATCAGGGACCCGAGGGCGGCCACTTTCATATTCCAGCGCCTCAGCGTGGCCATCCAGAGGGGTAATGTTTGCTGCATACTTGGCTCGAGTCCGGCTTCGGAGAAGATTCATAATCTTTGATATAATCTACCAATGTATTCATGTTTGTATTTTTTTGTCAATGTATTCTGTCTATAAATAAAGTTCACATAAAATATAGAATATAAGGGGTGGCAGGAGAAGAAAATATTCAAACAGCTCCGGGAAAAACGTTGAGTTTTCCCTGAAGTACGTTTATTCTCTTCTCTGAGGATGAGGGTCCCCAGTCTAGTTCTAGGGGTGGTACCTCCCAATATATCTATCTATCTATCTATCTATCTAACTATATATATATATATATATATATATATATATATATATATATATATATATATATATATATATATATATATATATATATATATATATTGTGGCAGTGAAGCAGCAGACCGATTCGGGTACCATGGTCTTGTGTGTCGTAAATCCGAGGGAAAGATTGCAAGACATGAAGAGGTTAATAACGTTTTCAAGAGGAGCCTCACAACAGCCGGATGCCCAACAATAGGGGAACCACCCCAACTATGCAGATCTGATGGCAGCCAAAAGCGTCCAGATGGTATCACCCTTCAAGCCTGGACAAACGGCAAGCAGGTGGTGTGGGACTGCACATGTGCATCTACCTTGGCTGATACCTATCTCCAATACACCAGGGAGGAAGGAGGGGCAGCTGCCACCTTCAGGGAGTCCCAGAAGTCGAGAAAATATGGAGAACTTGCCCATCATTATATGTTTGTTCCCATAGGCTCAGAGACCCTTGGCTCATGGGAAAAGAGTGCATCTAAGTTCCTCAAGGAGCTGGGCAAAAGACTCAACAGGGTAACTAGGGATCCCAGGGCAGCTAGTTTTCTGTTCCAGCGACTCAGCGCTGCTGTTCAGAGGGGTAATACATGTTGTATTCTGGGCACGCGCCCCAGCTCTGAGGAGCTGGATGAGCTTTTCACATTATAATCAGTGACAAACATGTAACAATATGTACTAGACATGTATCTCTCACACCTCGTGTACTGTATATGCCATCTTTATATCAACAATGTATCTCTTAAATCTTTTGTACCATATTATGTAATAAAATATACCTATTGGTAAAAAAAAAAAAAAAAGGGTGGTAGAGAAGTGGAATATTCATATGGCATCAGGAAGAAATCCAAATATTCTTCCTTGAAGCCTTTTATCCACTTCTCCGAGGCTATGGGTCCCACAATTTGTACCAGAGGTGGACCCCATCCTATATATATATATATATATATATATATATATATATATATATATATATATATATATATATATATATATATATATATATATATATATATTTTATATATATATATATATATATATGTTGTGTGTGTGTGTGTACTCACCTAATTGTGGTTGCAGGGGTCGAGACTCAGCTCCTGGCCCCGCCTCTGCACTGTCCGCTACTGGGTCTCTGCTCTCCCTGCTCAATGAGCTTTATCATACCTTGTCTTAAAACTATGTATGGTTCCCGCCTCCACTCTATCGTTCGCTAAACTATTCCACTTCCTAACTACTCTATGGCTGAAGAATTGCTTCCTAACATCCCTCTGACTCATATGAGTATTCAGCTTCCAGTTGTGTCCCCTTGTTTCTGTGTTTCCTCTCTGGAACATCCAGTCACTATTACCTTGTCGATTCAGTGCAGTATTTTGTATGTCGTTATCATGTCTCCTCTAACCCTTCTGTCCTCCAGTGTTGTTAGTCCTATTTCCCTCAACCTTTCTTCATAGGACAGTCCCCTGAGTTGTGGAACTAGCCTTGTCGCAAACCTTTGCACTTTCTCTAATTTCTTGACGTGCTTGGTGTGTGTGTGTGTGTGTGTGTGTCGTGTCGAATAGGCAAAACTGGTCAATTAGCAAGAACTCAATTAAAATTAAGAGCTTTCTAAAATTTTCTCTTATAAGTTTAAAGATATATTTTTTTTCATATATGTTAAAGTAAAAATTAGCAATTTTGTACCAAAAGAACCTTAGAAAACTTACCTAACCTTATTATAACAAGCGCAATTTAATTTAGCCTAATCCAGCTAAATATATTTTAGATTAGTTTACAATAATTTAATAATAAACAAACACGATGAAATATATTTTTTTCGTTAGGGTCAGAATGATTTTTGTGAAATTATTGCATACAAATTTTCGCTTCCATATTCGGCAAAAGAGCGTTGCTATTTAAGCCAAAATCGCAAGTTTTACATATTCGGCACGATATATATATATATATATATATATATATATATATATATATATATATATATATATATATATATATATATATATATATATATATATTATATATTGGGATTAAAGGAAGCTTCCAGTGTGCTCTTACTCATACCTAAACATCTCGGTATGTATACACTGAGATATACACTTCTCGGTGTAAATACACTGTGTGATGCGTATCACTTTAGTGTCTGTACATTGATGTATATACACACCTCTCGTTGTGTATATACTGAGATACATACTTGTCAGTGAATATATATATATATATATATATATATATATATATATATATATATATATATATATATATATATATCACTGACAAAGTATTATCTATATATAAATATATTTCATATATGTATATAATAATTACATGACACAAGTGAATATACTTCAGTTATTTACACAACGAGAAGTGTATTTACATCAGTTTACAATAATTTAATAATAACAAACACATGAATATTTCTTAGTCAGAAGTTTGTATATTCTACAAATGTTCATACGCGAGTGTTTAGCCATGCAGTTAATGGCACGATATAATTCTATTAATCCAATTTTAAGTATATAAAATGTATAAATTAGTATAAGGGATGGACTTCCACCTTACCATACTACTCTGGTTGTTACATGATTAAACCTATCCGTAATCACTATCGTAAGTATTACAATACCTGATATCATCACTGTAAAAATATATATATATATATATATATATATATATATATATATATATATATATATATATATATATATATATATATATATATATATATGTACATTTATTGATATATTCCTAATTTATTTGTCGCGATTACATTTATCAATTTTATTTTATTTTCTACTTTCTTATAGTTAAGTCTTATTCAGAGTTCCTTTATCCGGCCACTCGAGGAAGTATCTGATTGGCTGAGAGAAGCTGTGCCTGCGGCGCCCACCAGCCAATGAGCGCCACTGTGACCCGTGACTTCGTGCATTCAACCAATCAGTATGCAAACGTTTAATGACGCCATGAATAACGACCAATTAGAGCATTTCAAGGCGATGACGTCGCTATTTCAACCAATCAGAGTTCGATTTTCTTCATGACGTCCCGAATGGTGACACTCTAAGGTGATTATGTCGTTCAAACAATCACAGCCTAATTTTCTTAATGACGTCATGAGTATCGACCAATTAGAACAGTTGCAGGCGATGGCGTCACGGGGCTCGGCCAATGAGAGGACAGCTCAACAAAATACGTCACAAATGACTCACGCTTCGGAGAGGAAACGTTAACTGACGTTTAGGTCTGTCGTCCTGTATCATCAAGTCACAATGGAGCGAAACGTCGTCTAGAGTTTCCTTTCTAGAGCGTCTGAGTGGTGGGAAAAGGGAGGGCTTTTGATCTCCGGAATTGGAGCTATCGTGTCTTACCTCGGATCAAACCTGACTGCCTTAAAGAACACCAGCGTTGCAGGAACCCTACGGGTTGAGCACTTCATCATCAAACACTAACTGGCTGGGAGTTGTGTAGACAGATAGATAAATAGATAGATAGATAGATAGAGAGAAAGAGAGAGAGAGTGAGAGAGAGAGAGAGCACTAGACATTCCGTCATATTATCAATAAACAATAACTAATAAATCACACAATATAAATAAATTTAGCTTTACCAACATTTCCAGTAGTTAAATATTAGTTAACTATTATATATATATATATATATATATATATATATATATATATATATATATATATATATATATATATATATATATATATATATATATGTATGTGTGTGTGTGTGTGTGTGTGTGTGTGTGTGTGTGTGTGTGTGTGTGTGTGTGTGTGTTTGTTAACTAAGTGCTAAGCTGTCTCTTTGTTTACGTTAAACGCTCTATCTCAAGTTGCTTTTTATTATCAAGCTGTCTTTGTCAAGCTGTTTTCATGCTTTCTTTGCTATGGTGTCTTTGTTAACCTATGTCAAGCTGTCACTGACAAGCAGTCTATATGAAACTATGCTTTTCAAGCTTGCTTCGTTAAGCTTTCTTTACAAAATTTTATTATTCGTCAAGCTGTCTGTTACAATCTTCTTCGTGAAGCTTTTTATTTTCTGGCTTTATCAAGCTGTCTTTTTCAAGCTGTCTTAGCGAAATTGTCTATAATAAGTTCAAACTGTTTTTGTCAAGCTGTTTGTCAAGCATTTTTTGACAATATTTTTTTTTTCTCAAGATGATTTTTTTTATTGTCAAGCTGGCTTTGTCAAGTTTTTTGTCAAGCTGTCTTTGTCAAGCTTTTTGTCAACCTGTCTTTGTCAAGCTTTTTGTCAAGCTGCCTTTGTCAAGCTGCCTTTGTCTAGCTTTTTGTCAAGCTGCCTTTGTCAAGCTTTTTGTCAAGCTGCCTTTGTCAAGCTTTTTGTCAAGCTGTCTTTGTCAAGCTTTTTGTCAAGCTGTCTTTGTCAAGCTTTTTGTCAAGCTGTCTTTGTCAAGCTTTTTGTCAAGCTGTCTTTGTCAAGCTTTTTGTCAAGCTGTCTTTGTCAAGCTTTTTGTCAAGCTGTCTTTGTCAAGCTTTTTGTCAAGCTGTCTTTGTCAAGCTTTTTGTCTAGC
>WNWK01003004.1:152500-184272 GCA_009830355.1 Cherax destructor
TTTTGATAATTCTATTTACTCATGTGCAATTCCCACTGCTAGAAGTGTTCTCCTGTTATTTTTCTAAGTGCATTGGTGTCTCCCTATTTCGTGTTCTTGGAGTATAACAACAAATATAATACGCAGCTATGAAAAAAGTTATATAAAAAAAACTTCAAAAAATAAACCAAGTTTAGTTTGAGAACCTGAATATTAACACCAATATAACCCATACCATCAGTCATTCTTAAGAGCTTTAATCAAATTTGCTAAAATTTACGAAAAAAATAGATCTGGTTTCACGAAGAGATTGATTAATCTTCTCATTTTAAAATACTCCCTCAGGTTATTCTTCTAGATATTTTTTTTCACAAGTTTCTTCTTTTATGAGGAGTTAAGAGGGAGGGGTCCTTGATGCTGGTGAAGAGGGAGGGGTCCTTGATGCTGGTGAAGAGGGAGGGGTCCTTGATGCTGGTGAAGAGGGAGGGGTCCTTGATGCTGGTGAAGAGGGAGGGGTCCTTGATGCTGGTGAAGAGGGAGGGGTCCTTGATGCTGGTGAAGAGGGAGGGGTCCTTGATGCTGGTGAAGAGGAGGGGTCTTTGATGCTGGTGAAGAGGGAGGGGTCCTTGATGCTGGTGAAGAGGGAGGGGTCCTTGATGCTGGTGAAGAGGGAGGGGTTCTTGATGCTGGTGAAGAGGGAGGGGTCCTTGATGCTGGTGAAGAGGGAGGGGTCCTTGATGCTGGTGAAGAGGGAGGGTCCTTGATGCTGGCGAAGAGGGAGGGTTCTTGATGCTGGTGAAGAGGAGGGGTTCTTGATGCTGGTGAAGAGGGAGGGGTCCTTGATGCTGGTGAAGAGGGAGGGGTTTTTGATGCTGGTGAAGAGGGAGGGGTCCTTGATGCTGGTGAAGAGGGAGTGGTCCTTGATGCTGGTGAAGAGCTTTTGATCCCCGGAAGTGGAGTTACTCCTCTCATTTATCGCATTAAATCTGATTACCTCCTATTTCCCCAAGCTCTCCATGATCCATATGCGTTTAGCGCTACCATGTGAATATAATAATAATAATAATTATAATTATTATTATTATTATTTTTAATAAAAAAAATTAATACTTATTACAATAATAAGAATAAAACAATAAGAAGAAGACGAAGAAGAAGGAGACGAAGAAGAAGAAGAAGAAGAAGAAGAAGAAGAAGAAGAAGAAGAAGAAGAAGAAGAAGAAGAAGAAGAAGAAGAAGAAGAAGAAGAAGAAGAAGAAGAAGAAGAAGAAGAAGAAGAAGAAGAAGAAGAAGAAGAAAAAGAAGAAGAAGAAGAAGAAGACGAAGAAGAAGAAAAAATAAAAAGAGGAAAACTTATATTATTATTAATTTTATTACTGTTATTATTATTATTATTATTATTATTATTATTATTATTATTATTATTATTATTATTATTAATTATTATTTTTATTATTATTTTATTATTATTATTATTATTATTATTATTATTATTATTATTATTATTATTATTATTATTATTATTATTATTATTATTATTATTATTATTATTATTATTATTATTATTATATAATTATTATTAATTAATTATTATTAACAATATTAGTAACAACAATAACAACAATAATAAAGTTACTATACTTCTACTACTACTACTACTACTACTACTACTACTACTACTACTACTATACTACTAATAATAATAATAATAATAATAATAATAATAATAATAATAATAATAATAATAAAAATAATAATAATAATAATAATAATAATAATAATAATAATAATAATAATAATAATTTTTTTTATTATTAACACATCGGCCGTTTCCCACCAAGGCAGGGTGGCCCGAAAAAGAAAAACTTTCATCATCATTCACTCCATCACTGTCTTGCCAGAGGCATGCATACACTACAGTTATAAAACTGCAACATTAACACCCCTCCTTCAGAGTGCCGGCACTGTACTTCCCATCTCCAGGAATCAAGTCCGGCCTGCCGGTTTTCCTGAATCCCTTCATAAATGTTACCTTGCTTACACTCCAACAGCACGTCAAGTCCTGAAAACCATTTGTCTCCATTCGCTCCTATCTAACACGCTCACGCACGCTTGCTGGAAGTCCAAGCTCCTCGCTCACAAAACCTCCTTTATCCCCCTCCCTCCAACCTTTCTTAGGCCGACCCTTACCCCTCCTTCCCTCCACTACAGATTTAGACACTCTCGAAGTCATTCTATTTCGTTCCATTCTCTCTACATATCTAAACCATCTCAATAACCCCTCCTCAGCTCTCTGGATAATAGTTTTGGTAATCCCACACCTCCTCCTAATCTCCAAACTACGGATTCTCTGCATTATATTCACACCACACATTGCCCTCAGACATGACATCTCCACTGCCTCCAGCCTTCTCCTTGTTGCAACATTCACAACCCATGCCTCACACCCATACACCCATACTATACTCTCATACACTTCCATCTTTACTTCCATGGACAAAGTTCTTTGTCTCCACAGACTCCTCAGTGCACCACTCACCTTTTTCCCCCTCGTCAATTCTATGATTCACCTCATCTTTCATAGACCCATCTGCTGACACGTCCACTCCCAAATATCTGAACACATTCACCTCCTCCATACTCTCTCCCTCCAATCTCATATCCAATCTTCCGTTACCTATTTTTTTTTGTTATTCTCATCACCGTAATAATAATAATAATAATCATGACAATCTTTAGCTGATTTAATCAGATGTTTAAGACATTCGTCTTCCTTCTTCAGTTTGCATATTTTAATTTTATTAAGAATGCTCCTTTGCATTACATTTATTAAACGACATTGAAACATCATTTTATTTTGTCCTCAGCAATGACAGAGTCAGCAGCAAAAGTAGCAGCAACAGCAACAAGAGTAGCAGCAGCAACAGCAACAAGAGTAGCAGCAGCAGCAACAAAAGTAGCAGCAGCAGCAACAAGAGTAGCAGCAACGGGAAGAGCAGATGCAGCAGCAATAGGACCACATGTGGTAGCAATAGCATCAGTAGAAACAGGTGTAACAGCAGCAGAAGCAACCGCAGCAGCTACAGCTGCAGCAAAAGCAGCGGTTATATATAACCGGCAAGCCAGCGGAAGGCAACGGTCAGATGACCAAAAGCTCCAACGGTGGGTCATCATCTGACTAAGACCCGACTCAGGACACACTTGTCCTGTTTCCTGACGAACCTTACCGAACCTAACAGCAGCGGTAACTGTAAAAGAAGCAACAAATAAAATCAACAGCAGCCACAACAGTAGTAGTAGAAGCAGCAACAACAATAACAAACAGAAGTATCAAAAACAACAGTAGTAGCAGCAACAGCAACAGTAACAGCAGCAAGAACAAAAACAACAGCAGCAGCAGCAAAAAACAACAGTAGTAGCAAAAGCAACAAAAACAACAACAGAAGCAGTAACAACAACAACAACAACAGAAGCAGCAACAACCACAACAACAACAACAGCAGCAGCAACAACAACAACAGCAGCAGCAACAACAACAACAACAACAGAAGCACCAGCAGCAACAACAACAGTAACAACAGAAGCAGCAACAACTACAACAACAACAGAAGCACCAGCAGCAACAGCAACAGTAGCAACAGAAGCAGCAACAGGAACAAAAACAACAACAGCAGCAGCAGCCTCAGAAGTAGATAAGAACACTGCATTAATATTCTTGTATTGTTCTTGAGACATGCTTTACCGTCTTAGCTTATTAAGCAGCGATTGCTCTGCAACACAAGCCAAGAGTAAGCTCACATTGTTGCAGTTATTAAGCACAAACCTGACCGAACATCAAGAAAATAACATACATGATAGACCGTAAATAACATGAAATACAAATGCAGTGATTTAAAACAGATTTGATTGGTTTAAACTAAATCCCATTTGCTTCAGTTTAGCAAAGCATCGTAAGATTACTAAGTTAGTTTGGGAGAAAAACTATTCAAGCAATCATTCAGTATATATATATATATATATATATATATATATATATATATATATATATATATATATATATATATATATATATATATATATATATATATATATATATATATATATATATATATATATATATATATATATATATATATATATATATATATATATATATATATATATATATATATATATATATATATATATATATATAATATAGTCGTGCCGATTAGGTAAAACTGGTCAATTAGCAAGAACTCATCTAAAATTAAGTCCTTTCTAAAATTTTCTCTTATACGTTTAAAGATATATTTTTTTCACTTATGTTAGTGTAAGAATTTATAATTTTGTACCAAGAGAAACTTTGAAAACCTACCTAACCTTATTACAACAAGCGCAATTTAATTTAGCCTAACCCAACTAAATATATTTTAGATACGTTAACATTAATTTAATAATAAACAAACACAATGGAATATATTTTTTTCGTTATGTTCAGAATGATTTTGGTGAAATTATTGCATACACAAATTTTGAATTGTCTTATATGGCAAGGTGAGCGTTGCTATTTAAGCCAAAATCGAAAGTTTTACCTAATCGGCACGACATATATATATATATATATATATATATATATATATATATATATATATATATATATATATATATATATATATATATATATATATATATATATATATATATATATATATATATATATATATATATATATATATATATTTCAACGAACAGGCAGTATCCCACCCATCGAGGAAGGGTGATCTAAAAAGAAAAACGAGAGTTTCTGTTTTAAAATTTAGTAATTTATACAGGAGAAGGGGTTACTAGCCCCTTGCTCCCTACATTTTAGTCGCCACTTCCACTTCCCCATGGAGATAAGAGGAAATAAATAAGAACAGGAACTATTAAGAAAATGGAAGAAAACCTAGAGGGGTATGTATATATGTATATATTTATACCTGAAAACCTTAAGATACCTGGAGAGGGTTTCGGGGGTCAACCCCCACCCGCGGCCCGGTCTTAGACCAGTCCTCGTGGTGGATCAGGGTCTGATCAACCAGGCTGTTACTGCTGGCCGCACGCAAAATGACGTATGAACCACAGCTCGGCTGGTCAGGTACTGTCTTTAGGTGCCTGATAAGCGCCTTCTAGAAGACAGCCAAGGGTCTATTGATAATCCCCCTTATGTATGTTGGGAGGCAGTTGAACAGTCTTGGGCCCCTGGCACTTACTGTGTTGTCTCTCAGCGTACTCGTGGCGCCCCTGCTTTTCATTGCGGGAATGTTGCATCTCCTGCCGAGTCTTGTGCTTTCATAGGAAGGGATTTTCGTGTGTAAGTTTGGTATTAATCCCTCTAAGATTTTCTAAGTGTATGCGAATACATGCATGTATTGTATAGTGTGACCTAAGTGCAAGTAGGAGTAGCAAAATATATCTGTTATCCCGCATATTTATGACAAAAAAAAAGACACCAGCAATCATGGAAAACAATTACAGGTTTCCGTTTCACACTTACTTGGCTGGACGGTAGTACCTCCCTGGGTGGTTGCTGTCTACCATCCTACTACCTAGGATATATATATATATATATATATATATATATATATATATATATATATATTATATATATATATATATACTTAAATAGCAACGCTCTTCTTGCCGAATAAGGCAAGCAAAAAATGGTGTATTCAATAATTTCGCAAAAATCATTCTGAACCTAACAAAATATATATTTCATTGTGTTTGTTTATTATTCAATTATTGTAAACTTATCTAAAATATATTTAGATGGATTATGCTAAATTAAATTGCGCTTGTTATAATAAGTTTAGGTAAGTTTTCTAGGTTCTTTTGGTACAAAATTATTAATTTTTACATTAACATAAATGAAAAAAATATATCTTTAAACTTGTAACAGAAAATTTTAGATAGGAATTAATTTTAAATGAGTTCTTGGTAAGGATCAGTTTTACCTCTTCGACACGACACACACACACACACACACACACACACACACACACACACACACACACACACACACACATATATATATATATATCGTGCCGATTAGGTAAAACTGATCAATTAGCAAGAACTCATCTAAAATTAAGTCCTTTCTAAAATTTTCTCTTATACGTTTAAAGATATATTTTTTTCATTTATGTTAATGTAAGAATTTAGAATTTTGTACCAAGAGAAACTTTGAAAACCTACCTAACCTTATTACAACAAGTGCAATTTAATTTAGCCTAACCCAACTAAATATATTTTAGATACGTTAACATTAATTTAATAATAAACAAACACAATGAAATATATTTTTTTCGTTATGTTCAGGATGATTTTGGCGAAATTATTGCATACACAAATTTTCACTTGTCTTATATGGCAAGAAGAGCGTTGCTATTTAAGACAAAATCGCAAGTTTTACCTAATCGGCACGACATATATATATATATATATATTATAACAGGTGGGGAGACTCATTTGTGGAACATAACAGTGCACTAACAAAAATAATTAGAAATAACAGAAACATTAGCAAAAAGATAAGAAAATAAGTTTAAATTCAGTAAAACAGCAGGAAGAGGACGGTAATGTTTATGTGTCTTACCTGTATCATGCAGTGACTATTCATGATATATTTTATTATGCAAGTTTTAAAAGATGCATTGCAAAGGCAAGTGCAAAGATGTGTTTGGGGTTCAATGCAAAATGTTCATGGTATACATTACAAATACATGAAGATGACTGTCAACAATTACTTTTAAATACTTCATTCAGTTTCCGAGAACTGGGGGGCTTACCCAAGGTACAATAAGTATTATTCTCTCTGAACTGCAACTCACACGCTGCAACTGAAAACTGGCTGCAATGGGATCCTTAGTTTCCTTGATGAATCTTTTGCCAGCTCTTTCTGGAACGTTATTTCTGCTCTAGTGGAGATAGTGGGGACCAGGATCTGCATACCTGGGGAGACTTCCCTATTGTTGGGCATCCGGCTGTTGCAAAGCATCCCCTTATAATGTTAACCTTATCATGACTTGCGATGTTTCCCTCAAATCAACGGAACCCAAATCGTTCTGGCATCGCACAGCAGGTGACACCCGTGTGTTTGGTAAGGAGAGAGACGGAAAGATGAAGAGCGTCAACATTACAAATAGCATGAGAGTCGAGGTATGTACCTAGAGAAGAATTATTAATAACCAACATAATTCCCCGCATGAGGAGCTCTCAGTGCCAAAAGGCGAGCTGTGTCCTTCCTCGGTACACTCTTGGGCATTGCTGAAGCTATACTGTTTACTACTGTGCTATTCCGGTGTGACTAGTTGTTAGGGGTAAAATGTTAGAGCATCCCGGTGCTTGACTGCATTAATGAACTTCGGGTGGTGAATCTCGACATAATCACTGAGGTGTTCATTGAGAGTCGTTGTTCTACGTTCCCTGGACGCCTCGCGTGAAAACATTAATACAGTGTGTGCTCCCTGTGATGCCTTTGGGTCATCTGGCTCCAAGTCTGACTGGAAGTACAGTTTGCGTCCTACTGCCAATATTTTAGATTAAGGTTAAGTATTTTCTTAGAATATCGGCTTCAGGAGATTGTCGTATTCATTTAGTTTTCGGCTGTCATGAGAGGCTGCACATGATAGGAAATATGTTAGTTTGGTAAGTTAATCACTGTGTCAGCAGATACAAGGCGACACGGACGTCTAGATTGCATCTTCGTTGTTCCATCCTCCTAATATTGTTCAGTTTGTCCTCGAGAATTGCGTCAGTGTCATTTGTTCTTAGAGGGGTTTTAAGCAGAAGATTATCAAATGATGCAATGGTTGACGCACATGTTGGTATGGATCTCTCTACATCAATTGCTTGCTGGTTGGTTGACATGATTTCGCATTTGGATGGACTAAGGATGAGTTGCATGGTATGACATATGTGTAGATTTGCAAAATATGTCTAAAACCTACAATTTAAGTTGTGAATCTCCTTGAGTTCCTCGATCGCTGGTCGAGAACCCACGATGCAGCAGGCGTTCCCTCTATGGATTACCACACTTGGGCGCTGGAAGAAAGAAGTGGCAACCGCTCGAGTCTCTATTGGTTTCGATGAACCTGGAGCCCAGCTCCATGAGGAAACCCATAACATGTTTTCCCCAGCAGTCAAGGGTTTCTAATCTTATAGGAACGAAGTGGTAATGATTGGCCAAATCCCTGTACTCACTGAGCTTGTGATCTTTCTTGTGATCAGCAGCACCTACCTGCTGAAAAGTGCTAAAAGAGATGTAGGTGTCGGCCAGTGTAAGTACACAAGTATAGTCCTACATCAGCAGTCTTCCATTCTTCCATGGTGCTGGGTAGTAAAGATCGAGGTTCTCTCTGTAAGAAGGCTTCTTTTGATGATCTTGTTAACTTTATTGTGTCTAACATGCTAACCTATGTAACTTGAACAGATCAGCCCAAATAAACCAGACTTTTCGACTACCATTTTGCCGCAAATACACTTGTACTTAGCATGAATTGGGGCAGCAAGTCGGAGAACCACTGCAGTACGATGGTTCTGCGGATCAAGACATGTGCCAGTAATGGATGGGAGCTGTTAGGGGAAAGTCACCCGGGTGAAGCGCACTCACCTCTAAAAGGGCGAGCTCTCTCGTTAGTAGAGCCTTCATCTGCTAGTATAGCTGCAGCAGCGTTTTTTTCATGATGGGGCTGTCCCAGATGGAGTTCGTGTAAGCTGAGGCTTCACTTGATCTCGTCACCTGCGCTGAAAGAGTGTCCCACACGCTGGGGCCACTGGTGTAACTGAGGTCGTCCACTCCTGCCCGATTGCGTATAATATCTGGTGGAACTTTCTTCACCAGCTCGTTGGAGCCATTGGAAGAGGATAAGAAGGAAGGCAGGCCAAACTCAGAGGCAATATGTATGCCCAGCCTCACTTTTGAGTGGTAGTATGGCTAGTATGGCTTGTTTCCACTGTGATTCGTCCAGGGAAAGATTTACGACATTTTCTAGTATGGATTTCAAAAGGGAGTCATATTCTTCCAGCTAGGGGCTGACGAAAGATGGAAAGCATAGCAAAAATAAAATTAACTCAGGGAGAGATAGGCACCTGGTGAAGAGACAGAAAACATCGTGTGCACCAATGTCACCGATCCACTTGACGTAAGATATTTTTTTTTCTCCAGAATATCACCGAGAGCATTAGAGTCAAGTGGAATCAGTGGGATCAACGACTGTGACTCCTAACAAGGCAGTTATGACTTGTTCGATGGTGTGTTTACTGGAGGACACCAGCATTTCGAAGGGTTTAAGGAAAGGTCCATATTCTTTCCTTGCTCTCTGACGAGTCTGACGTCTTCTAAAAGGAAATCTGTGACACCTGCTAGAGTGCCATCATCCACGAACCAGATATGGGGCTCATTGGTCAGACCCTCTTGATGGTCGAGGAGAAAAGGGCAACAGTAGCAACAATACTTACAGTAGCAGCAATACTTACAGTAGCAGCAATACTTACAGTAGCAGCAATACTTACAGTAGCAGCAATACTTACAGTAGCAGCAATACTTACAGTACAGACGAGCACAATACTTACAGTAGCAACAATACTTACAGTAGCAGCAATACTTACAGTAGCAGCAATACTTACAGTAGCAGCAATACTTACAGTAGCAACAATACTTACAGTAGCAGCAATACTTACAGTAGCAACAATACTTACAGTAGCACCAATACTTACAGTAGCAGCAATACTTACAGTAGCAGCAATACTTACAGTAGCAGCAATACTTACAGTAGCAGCAATACTTACAGTAGCAGCAATACTTACAGTAGCAACAATACTTACAGTAGCAGCAATACTTACAGTAGCAGCAATACTTACAGTAGCAGCAATACTTACAGTAGCAGCAATACTTACACAGCAGCAATACTTACAGTTGCAGCAATACTTACAGTAGCACAATACTTACAGTAGCAGCAATACTTACAGTAGCACAATACTTACAGTAGCACCAATACTTACAGTAGCAGCAATACTTACAGTAGCACCAATACTTACAGTAGCACCAATACTTACAGTAGCAGCAATACTTACAGTAGCACCAATACTTACAGTAGCACCAATACTTACAGTAGCACCAATACTTACAGTAGCAGCAATACTTACAGTAGCAGCAATACTTACAGTAGCAGCAATACTTACAGTAGCAGCAATACTTACAGTAGCAGCAATACTTACAGTAGCAGCAATACTTACAGTAGCAGCAATACTTACAGTAGCAGCAATACTTACAGTAGCAACAATACTTACAGTAGCAGGCAATACTTACAGTTGCACCAATACTTACAGTAGCAGCAATACTTACAGTAGCAACAATACTTACAGTAGCAGCAATACTTACAGTTGCAGCAATACTTACAGTAGCACCAATACTTACAGTAGCAGCAATACTTACAGTAGCACCAATACTTACAGTAGCACCAATACTTACAGTAGCAGCAATACTTACAGTTGCACCAATACTTACAGTAGCAGCAATACTTACAATAGCAGCAGTCGTAGTCAAACAATAAATATCTACATGAAATCATTCAGTAACCTTAGATTAAGTAAGGTTCGTCAGGAAATAGGACAAGTGTTTCCTGTCGCGGGTCTTAGTCAGATGATGACCCGCCGTTGGAGATTTTGGTCATCTGACCGAGGCCTTCCACTGGCTTACCGGTCCACCTCTTTAAAAATTATGGTCGAAGTTATAACCATTTTTTATGACTATTTAGTAACCGTGTTCGAAAATTGCTCAGTATGTTCTGAGGTGGTAATTTTGAATTTTGAATTTCAAGTAACTGAACGGTAAAAGGCTCTTGTTTCGTGCGCATGTGTCACGGACACACTCCTTGCTTCGTGCGCATGTGTCACAGACACACTCCTTGTTTCGTGCGCATGTGTCACGGACACACTCCTTGTTTCGTGCGCATGTGTCACGGACACATTCCTTGTTTCGTGCGCATGGGTCACGGACACACTCCTTGTTTCGTGCGCATGGGTCACGGACACACTCCTTGTTTCGTGCGCATGTGTCACGGACACACTCCTTGTTTCGTGCGCATGGGTCACGGACACACTCCTTGTTTCGTGCGCATGTGTCACGGACACACTCCTTGTTTCGTGCGCATGGGTCACGGACACACTCCTTGTTTCGTGCGCATGTGTCACGGACACACTCCTTGTTTCGTGCGCATGGGTCACGGACACACTCCTTGTTTCGTGCGCATGTGTCACGGACACATTCATTGCCACATTCCAATTGACTCTTGTCTAAGTCACATAAGATGATTTATTTTGAGCGAGGAGAATTTCTATCAAAAGCGAGACTTCTGAGGTAAACTCTGTCACTGGGAGGACCGAGGTACTGGTGGTACACACTCAAGGGTAATACATGCTGGTATGATATACCGTGAGGATACATCACACCAGCATGTATCGTCAAGACACATGTTGAAGGGCTAGCCTAGGCGTCTGCAACTTGCGTCTGAAAATGGCTGCAGGATGGCACTGCTGACGGGAATGAAAAGAGAGAGATTAAGACCGTGAACTAGACTCTACTGGATAAATTAGACACATGTGTAATACTTGGGTATCTATACTATGAAAACGTTTCGCCACACAGTGGCTTCATCAGTCAGCTCTGTGAAACATTTCTCTACACAGACCGTGTCTAGTGAGCTCTGTGAAGAGGCTTATCAAACTCTTGTTTAAAGCTCTGCACACAACGAAATTTTTGTTCCAACTGAGGATTGTAATGCAACATGTCTCTCTTCATGGTGTGTGTCCTGTCACCAAGGTGTTTTCTGTCACCAGGGTGTTTTCTGTCACCAGGGTGTGTCCTGTCACCAGGGTGTTTTCTGTCACCAGGGTGTGTCCTGACACCAAGGTGTGTCCGGTCACCAGGGTGTGTTCTGTCACCAGGGTGTGTCCTATCACGAGGGTGTGTCCTGTCACCAAGGTGTGTCCTGTCACCAGGGTGTGTTCTGTCACCAGGGTGTGTCCTGACACCAGGGTGTGTCCGGTCACCAGGGTGTGTTCTGTCACCAGGGTGTGTCCTGTCACCAAAGTGTGTCCTATCACCAGGGTGTGTCCTGTCACCAAGGTGTGTCCTGTCACCAGGGTATGTCCTGTCACCAGGGTGTGTTCTGTCACCAGGGTGTGTCCTGTCACCAGGAAGTGTAATGTCACCAGGGTGTGTCCTGTCACTAGGGTGTGTTCTGTCACCAGGGTGTGTTCTGTCACATTGTGTGTCTTGTCACCAGGGTGTCCTGTCACCAGGGTGTGGCCTGTCACCAGGGTGTGGAATGTCACCAAATTGTGTCCTGTCACCAAGGGGTGCTCTGTCACCAGGTTGTGGCTTGTCACTAGGGTGTGTTCTGACACCAAAGTGTGTCCTGTCACCATGGTGTGTGTCCTGTCACCACGGTGTGTCCTGTCACCAGGGTGTGGAATGTCACCAAATTGTGTCCTGTCACCAAGGGGTGGTCTGTCACCAGGTTGTGGCTTGTCACTAGGGTGTGTTCTGACACCAGGGTGTGTCCTGTCACCATGGTGTGTCCTGTCACCACGGTGTGTCCTGTCACCAGGGTGTGTCCTGTCATCAGGGTGTGGCCTGTCACAAGGGAGAGTCCTGTCACCAGTGTGTGTCCTGTCACCAGGAAGAGTCCTGTCACCAGGGTGTGTCCTGTCACCAGGGTGTGTCTCAAGGATGTGCCCTGTCACCAGGGAGTTGTCTGTCAACGAGGTGTGTCCTGTCACCAAGGTGTGTCCTGTCATTAGGGTGTGTCCTGTCACCAGGGTGTATCCTGTCACCTGGGTGTGTCCTGTCACCAGGGTGTGTCCTGTCACCAGGGTGTGGCCTGTCACCAGGGTGTGTTCTGTCACCAGGGTGTGTCCTGTCACCAGGCTATGTCCTGTCACCACGGTGTGTCCTGTCACCAGGGTGTGTCCTGTCACCAGGGTGTGGCCTGTCACCAGGGAGAGTCCTGTCACCAGTGTTTGTCCAGTCACCAGGATGAGTCTTGTCACCAGGGTGTGGCCTTTCACTAGGGTGTGTTCTGACACCAGGGTGTGTCCTGTCACCAGGGTGTGTCCTGTCACCAGGTTATGGCCTGTCACCAGGGCATGTCCTGTCACCATGGAGTGGTCTGTCAAAAGGGTGTTTCCTGTCACCAGGGTGTTTCCTGTCACCAGGGTGTGTCCTGTCACCAGGGTGTGTCCTGTCTCCAGGGTGTGGTCTGTCACCAGGGTGTGTACTGTCACCAGGGTGTGTCCTGTCACCAGGATGTGTCCTGCCACTAGGGTGTGTCTTGTCACTAGGATGTGTCCTGTCACCATTGTGTGTCCTGTCACCATTGTGTGTCCTGTCACTATGGTGTGGTCTGTCGCCAGGGTGTTTCCTGTCACCAGGGTGTTTCCTGTCACCAGGGTGTGGCCTGTCACTAGGGTGTGTCCTGTCACCATTATGTTTCCTGTCACCATTGTGTTTCCTGTCACCATGGTGTTTCCTGTCACCATGGTGTGGCCTGTCACTAGGGTGTGGCCTGTCACCAGGGTGTGGCCTGTCACTAGGGTGTGGCCTGTCACCAGGGTGTAGCCTGGAAGTAATTTGTCACAGTATTTCCTAGTAAATTGGGATACTCTGTTAGTCTAGGCAGCAGTAAGGTATATCAAGGAAAGAAGATCCTATACATCTTTAGATTTCCTTAAAGACCACAACAACCAACTATTGTAGGTCCTGTTACTGAAAGGTTTAATGGCCCATCAGGTCTGAGCTTATTTTCAGTCTATCCTCTTTATAACAGTCTGTTTTTTACTGTTGTTATGACAGTGAAACAGGTGGCTGTTAAAGGCCTCAAACAGTATTTATTTGATTTTTTTCTGTTGTCTCGTAGAAGAAATCTTTTCTTTTGACATGAATAAATATCATTATTATTATTATTATTATTATTATTATTATTATTATTATTATTATTATTATTATTATTATTATTATTATTATTATTATTATTATTATTATTATTATTATTATTATTATTATTATTATTATTATTATTATTATTATTATTATTATTATAGCTTTCATGGAAAAGAGCTAAATCCACAGCAGTGCTCCATGCCTTGGGAATAGGTGGTAATAAAGTTTAATCCAAAATAGGGGAGAATGTCTCCATCTCCTTGTAAGAAAAGTCATTACCAGCATCACAGGGCGAGACGTATTGCAGGTTCTGCGAGAATAACTCTTTGAAAAGTACTGAAAATCACTGGCTGCGGAGTTTGTATGGAGTCCTTTGGAGTGGTTTGCTTGATGCACATTATGAAAGTCCCAGATGGGGAGGGTGTTGGTGGAGCGAATGTGTATGTGAATCCACCCTTGTGGGAGATTACTGTTACGGTGAGTTTGTAGAATCCAAGACCACACGAGCGTAAGTTACTCTTGGAGTGTGTAGACTCCAAGATCAAATGTATGTGAGTGTGAGAGGCTAATGTTGAGTGTAAGTGAATGGAATCCAAGACATTAGAAGAATAGGAGTGTGAGAGGTGAGTGTACGTGTGAGTGGAATCCAACACCACGTGAATGAGATGTTGGGAATATAATTTATATTCCATCAGTGTTGTTCCATGTCGTATAAAATGTCACCGTATGTAGATATTCCAAGTAGTCGTGAACTGGAGTATACCTGGAGAGGGTTCCGGGGATCAACGCCCCCGCGGCCAGGTCTGTGACCAGGCCTATGAATATCTATCATGCAAAATTCGAATGTTTTTCTTAGAAAGCTCAATGTATGAATTTTGTAAAAAAAAAAATATATTTAGAGGTTTCTCAGTTTTTAATAAAATTATTAGCAAAATTATTAAATTTTCATTAACTCCCCTATCTAATATTTTCTGAAACCTACTTTGTAATAAAAGAATATTTTATCGACTTGATTGCATCAGCTGGTGAAGTGCTCTTCATTCAAGAAATTGGAGCTACCCCTCACATTCCTTGGATAAAACTCAATTACCTCTCATTTCCTAAAAGCCGTATGACTCTTGCCAGTCAACATGAAAAAAAAAAGTTATATGCATCTTTAGGAGTGAATTGTGTGTCCAGAAACAATGAATAATAAAAAAAAATATTTATTTGTCAATTGTTAAGCAAAATAACGAGAGGTATTTACTTGACAAATAGACTCAAAATTGGGTCAAAATGCAGCATCCAGAGCAGACAGATTACCCAGAGTGATCCGGATGGGCTGACACTGTGATCCGGATGGGCTGACACTGTGATCCGGATGGGCTGACACTGTGATCCGGATGGGCTGACACTGTGATCCGGATGGGCTGACACTGTGATCCGGATGGGCTGACACTGTGATCCGGATGGGCTGACACTGTGATCCGGATGGGCTGACACTGTGATCCGGATGGGCTGACACTGTGATCCGGATGGGCTGACACTGTGATCCGGATGGGCTGACACTGTGATCCGGATGGGCTGACACTGTGATCCGGATGGGCTGACACTGTGATCCGGATGGGCTGACACTGTGATCCGGATGGGCTGACACTGTGATCCGGATGGGCTAACACTGTGATCCGGATGGGCTGACACTGTGATCCGGAAGGGCTGACACTGTGATCCGGATGGGCTGACACTGTGATCCGGATGGGCTGACACTGTGATCGGAGACGTGAATGATGAATTTGATTGCTGAGAATTGCAAAGTAATGCGTTTTCGATATGACAAACTCAAACATGAATATAAAACGTTGGCAATAAGTAACTGAGACGAGAAGAAAAGGACCTTGGAGTAATAATACGTAACGATGTTAAAAGTTCCAAATAATGCCTATCTACGAACAGCACAGCTAACAGAATACAAAGTTTCGTGGCTGTCTACTAGTAACACAACTAACAAAATGCAAAATTTCATGGCTCTCTATTAGCAGCACAGCTAACAGAATACAAGATTTCATGGCTGTCTACGAGCAGCACAGCTAACAGAATACATGGTTTCATGGCTGTCTACTAGCAGCACAGCTAACAGAATACATGGTTTCATGGCTGTCTACTAGCAGCACAGCTAACAGAATACATGGTTTCATGGCTGTCTACTAGCAGCACAGCTAACAGAATACATGGTTTCATGGCTGTCTACTAGCAGCACAGCTAACAGAATACATGGTTTCATGGCTGTCTACTAGCAGCACAGCTAACAGAATACATGGGGTCATGGCTGTCTACTAGCAGCACAGCTAACAGAATACATGGGGTCATGGCTGTCTACTAGCAGCACAGCTAACAGAATACATGGTTTCATGGCTGTCTACTAGCAGCACAGCTAACAGAATACATGGTTTCATGGCTGTCTACTAGCAGCACAGCTAACAGAATACATGGGGTCATGGCTGTCTACTAGCAGCACAGCTAACAGAATACATGGGGTCATGGCTGTCTACTAGCAGCACAGCTAACAGAATACATGGGGTCATGGCTGTCTACTAGCAGCACAGCTAACAGAATACATGGTTTCATGGCTGTCTACTAGCAGCACAGCTAACAGAATACATGGTTTCATGGCTGTCTACTAGCAGCACAGCTAACAGAATACATAGGGTCATGGCTGTCTACTAGCAGCACAGCTAACAGAATACATGGGGTCATGGCTGTCTACTAGCAGCACAGCTAACAGAATACATGGGGTCATGGCTGTCTACTAGCAGCACAGCTAACAGAATACATGGTTTCATGGCTGTCTACTAGCAGCACAGCTAACAGAATACATGGGGTCATGGCTGTCTACTAGCAGCACAGCTAACAGAATACATGGGGTCATGGCTGTCTACTAGCAGCACAGCTAACAATGTTAGGTTTCATAGCCAGGAACTTTTAGTACAAACTTCCAGACACTGAACTGACTCTCCATAATGCACTTGTGGGTCCGCTTCTTGGATATGCCGTTCTGTTTTGGTCTCCACATTACCCAAAAGATGATATACTGAAGAGGACACAGAAAAAGTACAAGTAAACTCGTGCCATTACTAAAACAACAAAGCATACGACTAAAGACTCAAAGCACTCAACCTTTTGCTGTCTTAGAAAAAAAAGTTACTAGATCTCACATGAACCCCGAAGCCACTGAACGATTTTGATCACACTTAAACACGAAGACCTGTTTGAAGCGCACAGTGAATCAATAACTCGAAATACTGGAGGAAAAAAACTTCGAGTCAATAGATAAAACACGAACTAGGGTAAAGTTGTTCTTTATTTTTATTTTTTTCAAAGAAAATTTTAGGAAAAAGGAGCCAACTACCAGTTGAAGTTGTATGTGAGAAGGCAATGACTGCAGAACCAGCTGGGCAAAAGCTTTTATAAACATAGATTCAACTAGATACAGTGATGCAACGAACTGAAATCATTGTATTCATGATATTCAACAACTACGTAAGCGCTAACAGTTAACAATGAACCACCCAGGGTAGTAGTGGTGGTGGTAGTCATTGTAGGAGGCCACCAATATACTGGTGTCTGCTCCGGAGCTGCTCACTACATTGGGTGGGCCGCACCACCCCCACCACAGTATCCAGAATTAAAACTTGTGGTACCTAGCAGGTGAACCACTGGTACACACGGCACTATAAATGGCAGTACAGTAACACGAGTGCAACAATACTAACATGTAGGCTAGACCATGTATGCCCTCTACCTCTATCCTATAAATTTCATTCTATACTTTCAAAATGGTAAGGCCTATTTCACCCCTCAGCCAATGGTTTTACACCGGCAGTGGCCGGAGGAAGTGAAACGGAAGGAGAGAGCCTTCTGCTTCTCAGACATTTAGATAAAAGATGATAGTGTGTACTTAAAATATAATAGATATTCCTCAGCAGATAGCTTCCGTGTGGACTGTAAATTCCTCAGAGGTCCGTCAAATATACTCTCATGTGCCATGTAGCATTATGTGTGACTAACTGGTGTTTATATGTTGTGGTTCTTGCCAACACCACCACCACTAACACCACCACCACCATCACCACTACCACCACCACTAACACCACCACCACTACCACCACTACTAACACCTCCACCACCACCAATAACACCACCACCACCACTACCATCACCACCACCACCATCACCACCAACAACTACCACCACCATCACCACCACCACCACTACCACCACCACCACTACCACCATCACCACCACCACCACTACCATCACCACTACCACCACCATCACCACCACCACCACCATCACCACCACCAAGACCACCAACCACCAACCACCACCACCATCACCACCACTATCACCATCACCAAGACCACCACTACCACCATCACCACCACTAATGAATAGTCAACCACACTAATGAATGGTCAACCACAATAATGAATGGTCAACCACAATAATGAATAGTCAATCCTAATAATGAATGTTCAACCACAATAATGAATAGTCAACCACAATAATGAATAGTCAATCACAATAATGAATAATCAATCACAATAATGAATAGTCAACCACACTAATGAATAGTCATTCACACTAATGAATAGTCAACCACACTAATGAATAGTCAACCACACTAATGAATGGTCAACCACAATGATGAATAGTCAACCACACTAATGAATAGTCAGTCACACTAATTAATAGTCATCCACACTAATAGTCAACTACACTAATGAATAGTCAACCACACTAATGAATAGTCAACCACAATATTGAACAGTCAATCACACTAATGAATAGTCAACCACACTAATGAATAGTCAACCACAATAATGAACAGTCAATCACACTAATTAATAGTCATCCACACTAATAGTTAATTACACTAATGAACAGTCAACCACACTAATGAATGGTCAACCTCACTAATAAATGGTCAGTCTCACTAATGAGTAGTCAACCACACTAATGAATAGTCATCCACACTAATGGTCAACCACACTTTTTGAATAGCCAACCACACTAATCAATAGTCAACCACACTAATGAATAGTCAACCACTCTAATGAATAATGAATAGTCAACCACACTAATGAATGGTCAACCAAAATAACGAATGGTCAACCACATTAATGATTAATCAGATACACTAATGAATTGTGAATAACATTAATGGATAGTCAACCACACTAATGGTCAGCAACACTAATGAATGGTCACCCACACTAATGAAGTCAACCACATTCATGAATAGTCAACCACACTCATGAACAGTGAACCACACTAGTGAATGGTCAACACAATAATAAACAGTCAATCACACTGATGAACATTCAACCATCAAAACCATCACCATCACCACCACCATCACCATCACCACCATCACCACTACCACCACCATCACCACCACCACCACCACCACCACCACCATCACCACCACTACCACCATCAGCACCATCGCCATCACCACCACCACCACCACCGCTACCACCACCATCACCACCACTACCACCACCAAGACCACCACCACCATCACCACCACAACCACCATCACAACCATCATCACCATCACCACCATCACCATCACCACCACCACCATCACCACCACAACGACCATCACCACCACCATCACCACCACCATCACCATCACCACCACCGCCACCACCACCATCACCACCACCACCACCACCACCACCACCACCACCACTACCTCTAGTATTATTGCCACTACTTCGATGAGTTAAATAAATACATGCTTCTACCTTTCAGTAATAATAATAATAATAATAATAATAATAATAATAATAATAATAATAATAATAATAATATTTCTAATAATTAAAATACTTTTTTTGTTAATGTAAATAACTACATCAAGAATAATAATAATATTAATATAAGAAGAAGAAGAATAACAACAACGACAACAACAACAGCAACAACAAAAACAACAACAGCAACAACAAAAACAACAACAGCAACAACAACAACGACCACGGCGACAATAACAACCACAAAAAAAAAAATGAAGAAAAAGAAGAAGAATAAAAGTAAGAATAAAAATATTCCTGACATTAATTTCAAAAAGAATCCTCAGCAATATTCATTTATCCAAATAAATGAATTGTTGTTATGTGGATTATTTTGTCCAACGAAGCACAATACAACCACACTAATGAATAGTCAACCACGCTAATGAATAGTCAACCACACTAATGAATAGTCAACCACACTAATGAATAGTCAATCACACTAATGAATAGTCAGCCACACTAATAAATGGTCAACCACACTAATAAATAGTCAACCACACTAATGAATAGTCAATCACACTAATGAATAGTCAGCCACACTAATAAATAGTCAACCACACTATTGAATAGTCAATCACACTAATGAATAGTCAACCACACTAATGAATAGTCAACCACACTAACGAATAGTCAGCCACAATAATAAATGGTCAACCACAATAACGAATAATCAACCACACTAATGAATAGTCAGCCACAATAATGAATGGTCAACCACAATAACGAATAGTCAATCACACTAGTGAATAGTCAAGCACACTAATGAATAGTCAAGCACACTAATGAATAGTCAACCACACTAATGAATATTCAGCTACACTAATGAATATTCAGCCACACTAATGAATAGTCAGCCACACTAATGAATAGTCAACCACACTAATGAATAGTCAACCACACTAATGAATAGTCAACCACACTAATGAATAGTCAAGCACACTAATGAATAGTCAACCACAATAATGAATATTCAGCCACACTAATGAATATTCAGCCACACTAATGAATAGTCAGCCACACTAATGAATAGTCAACCACACTAATGAATAGTCAACCACACTAATAAATAGTCAACCACACTAATGAATAGTCAACCACAGTAATGAATGGTCAACCACAATAATGAATGGTCAACCACAATAAGGAATAGTCATCCAAACTAATGAATAGTCAACCACACTAATGAATAGTTAATAACACTAATGAAAACTACTTTATCTTGCACATATCCACAGCAAAAGACACTTACTAATATATGTGATTCCCTTTAATTTCACATGACTAACCAAAATTCTAATACAACTATTGCTTCATAATTCTTAAGCTAGTCATAAGTTTGCCTAAGACACTCCAATATAGAAACGGTATTATGCCAATACATCACCTTTACCATTAATATATAAACTAATTGTTAAATTCTTTAAACTAATTGTTTAATTCCTAAATGTTTGAATTTCAGTACCTCAATATTGTAAACCTAGTTAATCACTACAATTACCTAACCTTACTATCAGTATAATCATTGTGTCACTATTGAGTAAGACCTATCATTAGACTGCCTGAAAAGCCTAGGCATACCTAGGCATATTATTGGCCATCTTGTAATATCTACTTCATAAAATGTACATTACTATAAGTACACCCCACTCTGTATATTACTAGAAATAAAGAATTTGAATTTGAATTGTCATCCACACTAATGAATAGTCAACCACACTTATGAATAGTCAACCGCAATAATGAATGGTTGTTGCATGCAAAGAGTATTTAATCTTTATTCGGAGCATGTTAAACACACCCACATAGGCTCCCCTCCAACCAGCGAACCATCGTTAAGGGTTTGGCGATGGGGCCCCATCATCAAATCAACGACTCGGTTCAGCCAATTAAAATGCGAGTTTAACAATGACAAAGGTGACGTGGATACCACTCGCAGTTTGTCATTGGAATTCCTGCATAGAGCTGGTTGTGGAAAGTTGTCTGTCTTTTGGCTGCTGTTTAGCCTAGACAACCGTGGCGTGCACTAAATACTACTCCTTTGTATATAGTGTACATATGTGTAAAAAGCCCTTTTCTATTTACTTGGTGAAGGAAAAGACAAAAGTCTTATATATTCATAACTGCTTGGTGAAGGAAATACAAATTCAAAGCATCTTCTACTGTGTTTCTTTGCTCCAAGCTCCCTTTTACACTCAGGTTAACAGGCCATTGAACCTGAGGTTGTAATATGGGTAGCCTGTCCCGGAGCTGAATTTGGAGACTTAGAGCAGGAGTTGAGCCTAGAATTGAAGTTCGCGCAGGAGCTAGTCTTGTATCTAGATAGCTTGCTATCTGGCATTGCTTACGCTTTGCCAACGCTTCACGAATTTTGTGTGTCATCTTTGCATTCGCTTCGCTATGGTCAGCCTGCTATTGTGAGTATCTGCAATTTGATTTATTGCGTGTCAGCCGTGCTATTGTGTGTGTGCATATTGGCTTTGCTATTGCGTGTCAGCTCTGCTATCGTATGAGTATACTGCAATTCGTACCGTGCATAGCGCTACAGCGTGTTAAGTTGGGGGTTATGCCACCTATTCGAGTCAGACGGTTAGTGTCTGAGTTAACTCTACTAAAGTTGGCCAAACTCTCTCTACAGCGTTGTTGGCGTATCGCTCGTTCTATTGGTGTTGAATACCAGCGTACCCTTACTGCTGCTCAGCTGCGTGATATTATAAGGAGTAAACTACAAACTGAAACTATGACAGATCAGTCTCGTGTTTCTCCCTCTACAGGAGCTGTTAACCGTAGGTCACCATTAAGGTTTCTACAAAATGGGAGAGACAAAACTCCTGAGCAAAACCAGCAAGTCACAGGTGTGGGGTTATCGGCAGGTGAGTCTAGTTCACTGGCGCTTGAACTAGCCAGACTCACTCTTGAACAAACTAAAGAACAGTGTGCATTTGCTAAGGAGGAGTTTGATAGAGAGAAGGAGAGGAGGCAATTCCATCAGACTGTAGATGACTTCAATTTACAAAGGGCAGTACAGTTTGTTCCTCGTTTTGTTGAAGCAGAGCCTGAACAGTTTTTCGAAGCATTTGAAAACCAGGCTCGAGCTTTAGGGTGGCCTGAGGTTCATTGGGCGTCACTGGTGCATACTGCGTTGTTTGGTAAGGCACAAGAATTTACTTCCATCTTGGGAAATGATGACTTTGGTAACTATCACATTGTGAAAACCACTGTTCTTGGGGCTTATCAATGTATTCCTGCCAAGTATAGGAAAGAATTCAAACTCGGCAGAAGGCAGTTGGGTCAGTCTGCTGTTGACTTTGTCAGACAACAGACCAGGGCTTTTACAAAGTGGTACAAGGCAAGTGGTGTCGTTGATTTTGAAAATTTGAAGCAGCTCATCTTGGTGGACAACCTGCTGGAGTCTATTAGTCCAGAAGTTCGAGTCTTTCTGCAAGATCATTCCTTGCCTACGGCATTGGAAGCCGTCCAATGCTCCTTGTCCCAGTGGTCTTATCTCTTTCCTCAACAGCCTGGTATGAGCAGAGATCGTCAAAGAAAAGTTCCTGAGTGGAGAAATAAAGGTCAAGATGAAGGTGAATCTCGTCAGCAGTCAACTAAATCACCTGGTGAGCAGCGTTACTTCACTCCAAGTCAACCTGGTGAAAGACTTCAAACTACTCAACATGGTGATTCGAAGCGGCAGTATCCAGAGTGGCGTAAGCCACAAAATCAACGAGGTGCCAAAGTTAAAGCTGAGATGGTATGTTACAACTGTGGCAAGCCTGGCCACATCAGGCCCAATTGTCCAAGTAAACCCCAACTATTTGGGAAAATTTCTAATATCCCTAATAATATGTCCCAGGAAGAAGTAGAGAAGGGGATGGCCCCCTATTATAGCACTTGTAAAATATCCCTTCAGGAACATTCAGAGAAAAAGGAAGTTAGAACCTTTAGGGATACTGGAGCATATTGCTCACTTATAAGAGAGGGAGTACTTCCCCTTTCTGAAAAAAACCTCTTTGCAATCCTCAGTTCTGTTAGAAGCTTTAGGAGGAGCAGTATTTTCTGTCCCTTTACATCAAATCTATGTGCAAAGTAAATACTACACTGGGTATTTGACTGTTGGTGTCTCAAAGGGATTTCCTATGAAGGATGCTATGTTATTACTGGGTAATAACATTGAGTCTACTAAATGTATAGAACGCATAATGATTAATTCTTCCCCGATGTTGGCCATAACTCGGGCACAATCCAAAGTGATGTCTGATGAGAATGTTAACTCGTCCTTGGACGACTCTGATCTCGGACTGACCAATTTGTTTTATGAGGAAAACTGGCCAGAGCCTCGTAAATTTAGTGAACAGCCCCAGATCAAGCCTTCCTATTCCAGGGTTGCAGGATTGCCAGATGTCTCTGTTTCCATGCCTGAGGGACTGTCTTTTCGGGAGGAACAACGGAAAGACTCCTCGCTAAACTCTGCTTCTGAGGCAGCTATGGGTAAATCCACTTCGGGTCACCCGGTCAAATATCTCTTAAAAAATAATTACTTAGTCTGCACTGAAACTGGTAAGGAGGTGGAGGGAAGACAGCAAATAGATAAATTTGTGGTTCCCAGAAAGTTTAGGTCTCAGATACTAAAAATAGCCCATAACTCTTCTTTAGGAGGCCATTTGGGAATTACCAAAACTCAATACCGAATAACAAAAGAATTCTTTTGGCCAAAGTTAAGGCAAGATGTAAAGAATCATATTCGCTGTTGTCCAGAATGTCAGCAGGTAGGGAAACCTGGACACCCCATTAAACCTGCACCTCTCCATCCCATTCCTGTTAATGGAGACCCTTTTCAGAATTAATAATAGATTGTGTGGTCCACTACCTAAAGCTAAGTCTGGAAATCAATACTTATTCACAATCATGGATAGAGTAACTAGATATCCAGAGGCAGTTCCTATGCGCAGTATTAACACTAAAGCAATCCTTAAAGCTTTAACTAAGTTTATCTCTTGCTTTGGAATTCCTAAAACTATTCAAAGTGATCAAGGTACTAACTTCACTGCCAAAGCATTTAGGGAAGCATTAACTAGGCTAGGAATAGTTCATAACCTATCCACTGCCTATCATCCTCAGTCCCAAGGCGCCTTGGAAAGATTCCATCAGACGTTAAAAACAATGATGAGAACATTCTGCATGCATTTTCCTACAGACTGGGATGAATCACTTCCTCTGTTGCTATTCGCAATGAGAGAAACGGTGCTAATATTTGGGCACAATGCACGAGGTCCTCTACGTGTGCTCAAAGAAGGATGGATGGGAGAAGACGCCTCCACAACCAGCTACAACCCTTCTTCAAGGTTGCAGGTAGCACGTCAGTTGGCTAAGGCTAACTTGAAGGCAGCTCAGAATACGATGAAACAGAGTATGACAGAAACTCAAAATTTCGCTCCTTCCATCCACGAGATAAGGTGTTGGTACAGGAGCCTATACCTGGCCACACCTTGAAAGCTAGATTTACGGGACCAATGCAAATCGTAAGTAAATTATCTGATGTAAATTATGTGGTATCTCCCCTTGACAAGACCTCAAAAAGCAAAACTTACCACATTAATCAAATTAAAGCCTTTAATACACCAGATAAAGTCCCAGTAATGACTCTGTCCTCTGCCTCTGATGACCCTGACTCTTTGCACTCTGAGATTAATGTAAAGCTTCCAAATTCGGTCCTCCTCAAGGACCCTAAACCTTTAATGTTGGGTTTGACCAAGTCTCAAGTAACTAATTTAACTGCGCTCCTACAGTCTTATCCTGATATTTTTTTCGGATGTGCCGAAAAAATGTACGATAGAGATATCATGATGTAGATGTTGGAAACTCTAAACCTATTAAACTCTCCCCTTACAGAGCTAATCCTGAAAAACAGAGGCTACTTCAACAGGAGGTAGAATTTCTGTTAGAGCATGGGTTAGTGGAGGAGTCATCTAGTCCGTGGGCTTCACCGTGCATCCTTGTTAACAAAGCTGATGGAGGGTTCCGAATGTGCACAGATTACCGTAAGGTGAATGAGGTCACAATTGCAGATGCCTATCCTCTGCCACGTCTGGATGATGTAATCGACTTTGTGGGTAAGGCTACTTTTGTATCCAAATTGGACCTCCTTAAAGGTTACTATCAAGTACCTTTAACAGATAAGGCGAAGGAAATCTCTGCCTTCGTAATTCCAGGTCATTATCAGTATACAGTGACCCCCTTCGGAATGAAAAACTCTCCTGCATCATTCCAGAGACTTATCCATCAGGCTATTAAAGGACTTGAAGGCACGGCAGCTTACCTAGATGATATAGTTGTTGTGTCGGACACTTGGGACCAACATGTGTTTAGGCTTAAAGCTCTCTTTGAGACCTTCCAGAGTTTTCATTTAACTGTTAATTTATAAGAACATAAGAACATAAGAATGGAGGAACACTGCAGAAGGCCTACTGGCCCATACAAGGCAAGTCCTTATCAAAACCACCACTACCCAAGAATTTACTCCTGTACTCACGACACTAATCAAACCCAGCCCCTCCCACTCAATATTTGTCCAATCTCTTTTTAAAGCCACCCAAGGTCCTAGCCTCTATCACCCTACTCGGAAGATTGTTCCACGCATCTACAACTCTGTTCGAAAACCAGTACTTGCCTATGTCCTTTCTAAATCTAAATTTATCCAATTTAAATCCGTTATTTCTGGTTCTTACTTGGTTCGATATCCTCAGTATTTTATTAATATCTCCTTTGTTTATGCCCATCATCCACTTGTACACCTCGATGATATCTCCCTCATTCTACGTCTCTCCAGAGAGTGGAGATTCAATGCTCTAAGTCTATCTTCATACGGGAGATTTCTTATACTGTAAATCATTTTAGTCATTCTTCTTTGTATGTTCTCCAATGAATCTATATCCATCCTGTAGTAAGGAGACCAAAACTGAGCTGCATAATCCAAATGAGGTCTCACTAGTGATGTATAGAGTTGTAAAATAACTTTTGGACTTCTGTTGCTTATACTTCTTGAAATAAATCCTAGTAATCTGTTAGCCTTATTGCACATTAGGCACTGTTGTCTTGGCTTTAGATTTCTGCTTACCATGACTCCCAAGTCTTTTTCACATTCTGTATGATCAAGCTCAACTTCACCTAGTTTATAAATTCGAGGATATTTTCATTACCAACACTAGCACCTTACACTTGTCCACATTGAACTTCATCTGCCACTTTTCAGACCAAGACATTAATTTATCCAAATCCTCCTGGAGTTCATTGGTATCCTCCTCAGAATGAATTATACGGCCTATTTTTGTATCATCAGCAAATTTACTCATGTCACTTGAAATTCCTTCATCAAGGTCATTTATGTAAATTATGAACAACAATGGGCCCAAAACTGATCCTTGTGGAACGCCACTGGTGACAAATCCCCATTCAGATTTGACCCCATTAATGGAAACTCTCTGCTTTCTATTGTAAGCCATGCCTCTATCCATGCTAGAACTTTACCTCCTATACCATGAGCTGCCACCTTTCTTAAGAGTCTCTTGTGAGGTACTCTATCGAAGGCCTTACTGAAATCCAAGTAAAGTATATCATATTCTTTATCACTGTCTACTGCCTCAAATGTTTTATTGAAAAAAGTCAGTAAATTTGTCAGGCAGGAACGACCTCTCGTAAACCCATGCTGAGATTCATTAATCAAATTATGTTCTTCAAGGTGACTTCTGATAATATCAGCTATAATTGATTCTAATAATTTGCCTACTATAGACGTGAGGCTTATTGGACGGTAATTTGATGGACTGGACTTATCCCTGATTTGAATATAGGAACTACATTAGCTATCTTCCACATCTCTGGCACAACACCAGTTAGGATGGACGTGTTAAACACATTCGTTAATGGCTGACTAAGTTCCATCTTGCATTCTTTAAGTACCCTGGAAAACAACTCGTCGGGACCTGGGGACTTATTTTGCTTCAGTTTATCTATCTGTTTGATAACCATATCCCTCGTGACAGTAATATTAGTTAATTTGAATTCTTCAGGAACTGAATAATAGTTAATTTCTGGAATCTTATTTACGTCTTCTTGTGTAAAGACTGACAAAAATAGTCATTAAATAGAGAACACATTTCCAGTTCGTTATCCGTCAGCTGTCCATTCCCAATTTTCAGAGGTCCTACCTTTTCCCTCACCTTCGTCCTGTACACTTGAAAGAACCCTTTTGGATTAGTCTTTGATTCATTAGCAACCTTAATCTCATAGTCACGTTTAGCCTTTCTAATCCCCTTTTTTACTTCTCTTTTCAACTGTACATATTGGTCAATAAGGTTAACATCTCCTCTTTTGATGCCCTATAAATTCCTTTTTTCTCCCTAATAGATGTTTTAGCCTCCTGTTAATCCATTTGGGATCGTTATTATTTGACCTAAATTCTCTCTGGGAATAAACATACTCTGTGCACGTTGTACATTATTAAGAAAAATCATAAACGCAGATCCCATCGTAATCGTTAGCTAGATTACCCCAGTCGAGATTAGACAGGTGTTCCTAAGTCCAATATAATCGGCAGAACGAAAATCAGGAACTTTTACCGTATTATCCCTATTCTCGTACTCCCATGTAATATTAAAGGTAATGGATTTGTGATCACTAGCTCCAAGCTCTTCAGTGATCAAAAGTCATCCTTTGGCCAATCTACTATTAATTTTCTGGGCCATGCAGTAGGTAGTGGCAAAGTGGCCCCTAAATTTGCAAAAATTCTGGCCATTAAAATTATCCAGTTCCCCTGACAGGAAATCCCTTCAACGTTTTCTAGGGATGGTAGGGTTTGTAGAAGATTCTGTAAAAATTTTGCAGATATTATTGCACCTCTAACCTCACTTACCAGTCACAAAGTTCCCTTTAATTGGACCCCAGAATGTCAAGATGCTTTTACGAAAGCAAAGAGATTACTTTGTACTGCACCCATTCTGTTGTCTCCAGACTTTTCAAAACCATTTTCCTTGCAGATTGACGCTTGAGTCTGGGGTGGGGCAGTGCTTCTGCAATCTGGGGATGATGGGTTGCAGCCTGTGGCATATTTTTCGGCCAAATACCAACCACACCAGAGGGCCTCTCTACTAGAGAAGGAGGGCCTGGCTCTACTTCTGGCATTAGAGCATTTTGATGTCTACGTGGGCCAGTCCTCTCAGGTGGTCACCATCTACAGGACCACAACCCTCTGGTTTACCTTCAAAGTATGAGAAACAAAAATAATAGACTCATGCATTGGAGTATTAGGTTGCAACCCTACAATGTAAAATTATAAAATCGCTGGCAAAAAAATGTGCTAGCTGATGTGCTGTCTAAAAATCATTGTATTTAGTTAGGATGTGTTAGGGACTTTGGGTGGAACCAGCCCTTTTTCCCCTAGTGGGTTTTTTTAGTGAGGTGCCCTGCTACCGCCATGACCTGGACCTACACTAGCCCTACCGTCTGTTTTCTCACTCTTAAGTTTAAAGCCGGACTTTATGTCTCGAGAAAGTTTAGCTTTAACTAATGAGCGGGATAGGTTGAGGGAAAGGCGGTCCCTCATTATAATGTGCCATGGTGGCACTCTATCCATTTGAGGTGGAAGCTAGTCCTGAGCCCTCTTGGGGTGGGGGTGTTGCATGCAAAGAGTATGTAATCTTTATTCGGAGCATGTTAAACACACCCACATAGCCCCTCCAACCAGCGAACCATCGTTAAGGGTTTTGCGATGGGGCCCCCATCATCAAATCAACGACTCGGTTCAGCCAATTAAAATGCGAGTTTAACAATGACAAAGATGACGTGGATACCACTCGCAGTTTGCCATTGGAATTCCTGCATAGAGCTGGTTGTGGAAAGTTGTCTATCTTTTGGCTGCTGTTTAGCCTAGACAACCGTGGCGTGCACTAAATACTACTCCTTTGTATATAGTGTACATATGTGTAAAAAGCCCTTTTCTATTTACTTGGTGAAGGAAAGACAAAGTCTTATATATTCATAACTGCTTGGTGGAAGAAATACAAATTCAAAGCATCTTCTACTGTGTTTCTTTGTCCAAGCTCCCTTTTACACTCGGGTTAACAGGCCATTGAACCTGAGGTTGTAATAATGGTCAACCACAATAATGAATAGTCACTCACACTAATGAATAGTCAACCACACTAATGTATAGTCAATCACACCAATGAATAGTCAATAACAATAATGAATAGTCAATCACAATAATGAATAGTAAAAACTAATGAATAGTTAACCACACTAATGAATAGGTAATAACACTAATGAATTGTCAGCCACACTAATGAATAGTCACACCCTAATGAATAGTCAACCACACTAATGAATAGTCAACCACAATAATGAATTGTCAACCACAATAATGAATAGTCAATTACACTAATGAATAGTCAACCACACTAATGTATAGTCAATCACACCAATGAATAGTCAACCACAATAATGAATAGTCAACCACACTAATGAATAGTCAACCACAATAATGAATAGTCAACCACAAAGAATAGTCAGTCACACTAATTAATAGTCATCCACACTAATGTATAGTCAATCACACAATGAATAGTCAACCACAATAATGAATAGTCAATCACAATAATGAATAGTAAAAAACTAATGAATAGTCAACCACACTAATGAATGTTAATAACACTAATGAATTGTCAGCCACACTAATGAATAGATCAACCACCCTAATGAATAGTCAACCACACTAATGAATAGTCAACCACAATAATGAATGGTCAACCACAATAATGAATAGTCAATCACACTAATGAATAGTCAACCACACTAATGTATAGTCAACCACACCAATGAATAGTCATCCAAACTAATGAATAGTCAACCACACTAATGAATAGTTAATAACACTAATGATTGTCAGCCACACTAATGAATAGTCAACCACACTAATGAATGGTCAACCACAATAATGAATAGTCAATCACAATAATGAATAGTAATCCAAACTAATGAATAGTCAACCACACTAATGAATAGTCAATCACACTAATGAATAGTCAACCACCTAATGAATAGTCAACCACACTAATGAATAGTCAACCACAATAATGAATAGTCAACCACAATGAATAGTCAGTCACACTAATTATTAGTCATCACACTAATAGTCAACTACACTAATGAATAGTCAACCACACTAATGAATGGTCAACCACAATAATGAATAGTCAATCCTAATAATGAATGTTCAACCACAATAATGAATAGTCAACCACAATAATGAATAGTCAATCACAATAATGAATAGTCAATCACAATAATGAATAGTCAACCACACTAATGAATAGTCATTCACACTAATGAATAGTCAACCACACTAATGAATAGTCAACCACACTAATGAATGGTCAACCACAATAATGAATAGTCAACCACAATAATGAATAGTCAGTCACACTAATTAATAGTCATCCACACTAATAGTCAACTACACTAATGAATAGTCAACCACACTAATGAATAGTCAACCACACTAATGAATAGTCAACCACAATAATGAACAGTCAATCCCAATAATTAATATTCATCACACTAATAGTTAATTACATTAATGAACAGTCAACCACACTAATGAATGGTCACCCTCACTAATAAATGGTCAGTCTCACTAATGAGTAGTCAACCACACTAATGAATAGTTATCCACATTAATGGTCAACCACACTTTTTGAATAGCCAACCACACTAATCAATGTAGACCACACTAATGAATAGTCAACCACTCTAATGAATAGTCAACCACACTAATGAATGGTCAACCAAAATAACGAATGGTCAACCACATTAATGACTAATCAGATACACTAATGAATTGTGAGCAACACTAATGAATGGTCACCACACTAATGAAGTCAACCACATTCATGAATAGTCAACCACACTCAGAACAGTGAACCACACTATGAATGGTC